>JALHBL010000467.1:0-91885 GCA_023638675.1 Camponotus pennsylvanicus | reverse complement strand
TTTAAATTTAGATTAATTAATTAAAAGACAATTTTTATCAATACATATATGTGTGGACTATAGTATATAAAATAATATTACAACAATGGATCTGCAAACACGTATAGAAGAATGGAGACGCATAATCACCCTTGTTCGAGATGACAATAATAGTGCGATGGATAAATCGAACGCTAAACAGATGTCAATAACACAATATGTGCGTGATCGCGAATTAGGCATACGAGGTATGCGTAAGCAACGTTTCGTCAAACAAGCCGAGGTTACTATGTATGAAGATGGTTATACAGAATGGCCCGATCATGTACAACTGAAAATTTTTCGTGAAATTCGAAAGACACACGCCTCAATTGATGTAGACGATGATGATTCTTATTTCGGTAATAAACGTAAAATTACTCGATTCATAGACTCTGATAATGTTTGGCAATACCAATGTATCAGACGCCATACTGGAGGATATTGCAATCAAATATTTAAATATGAGGACAATGTTTGTAGATATCAGGGTGTTGATTACAGTTGGGTAGATAAGTGTATCAATGATTGTAGATACACCCCGTGTATAAATATATGTATCCCAACGGGCACAAACCCGACGTACATAGACTTGATACTCTGGGATGATTTTGATCATAATATTGAATATGATGATTTTAGAAAGTGGATTGCTGGTAATCATCATAAATTATTATTACATGTAACACGGTATTGTACACAATGTCAATCTCGTAAATGTAAATGTCTACCCGAAATTATATACAAAAAGTATGTAAGTAAAAAGAAGAAGCAACAGGAAGAGACTGTACAGGTAACAGATAATTTTTGCTAATATAATTGTGAAATTAATTTAAAATATTTAAGTAATTATTATGAGTGAATTTTTTTGCAGGAGAATGTTTCGGGAGAGATGAGAAATCTGAATGAAGATCAGAATGGAGATCAAAATGATGATCAAAATAATGATCAAAATGGAGATCAAAATGGGGATCAAGATGGAAATCAAAATGTTGATCAAGATGTATGATGTCAATTTTGATGAGCTATTCGCATCCTTACAACGGATTAAATTTTATATTTTATATGTTTTATATCTTTTATTATTATATATTAAGCACACACACACACACACACACACACACACACACACACAAATTGTATTACACACATTTTAAAATAAATTTTTATATTTTGATTTAAAAAAAAAGTATTTATTTACGCGCCTCTCATTGCGCTCCCATCCCTTGCGTCTCTCTTGCGCTAGTTGTAATTCTCGCGATATCTTCGTTGCGTTCTCTCTCGCGCGTTAGTTGTAAGTCTCGCGATATCTTCGTTCTCTCTCGCACGCGTTGTTCTCGCGCTCTCTCGCTCTCTCTCGCACGCGTTGTTCTCGCGCTATTATCGTTCTAAGTCTCGCGATATTATAGTTCTCTTTCGTATGCGTTCTCTTCGCGCTATCGTTCTCTCTCGCACGCGTTGCTCTTGCAATATCGTTCTCTTTCGCACACGTTGTTCTCGCGATATTATAGTTCTCTTTCGTATGCTTTCTCTTCGCGCTATTATCGTTCTCTCTCTTTCATATGTTCGTTGCTCACTTACCTTTGCGTCGTCCTTGTTCCACGTTGACGTCATCCTTGTCGTATGTTGATGTCATCCTTGTCATACGTTGATGCCATCCTTGTCACACTGTCCTCTTCACACACTTAGCGCTATTCTTCTCACACCAGTGCACCGTCCTTCTCACACATGTGGACACATCGCGGGCCCGCCGCGGATCCCCCTACCCGCGCGGACCCCTTCGTCCATCGCTCGCGCCGCGGATCCCCTCGTCCATCGCTCACGCCGCGGATCCCCCCTTCCCGTGCGAACCCCCTCGTCCACCGGTCGCGCCGCGGATCCCCCCTACCTCCGCGCGGACCCCCTCGTCCATCGCTCGCGCCGCGGATCCCCCCTTCCCCGCACGTGATGTCACTCCCCGCACGCGACGTCATCATCCCCCGCGTGACGTCATCATCCCCCGCATGTGACTTCATCATCACCCCCCCCTCGTGACGTCACCCCCTCGTGACGTCACACACCCGCCGTGACGTCATCACGCCCCCCCCCCTACGTCACCCCTCGTGACGTCACCCCCTCGTGACGTCACACCCCCGCGTGACGTCATCACGCCCCCTCGTGACGTCACCCCCTCGTGACGTCACCCCCCGTGTGACGTCACCCCCCGCCGGTTCCCCCTCGCCCCTCACCCCCCTCGGAGCCCCTGGGTTAGAACCGGCCTAGACTCACTACTCATATCTCTAAAAATATTCACAGCATTAACATTCAGAGTGATACGGATTGTCTTGACAAATTATATCAGCCAATTATTCATAGATTCTCGTAGTGAAACCACAGTTCCCGGCTCTTGTGTTCTGTCTCTCTCTGTTGTGACGTCTGCTCTATCCCCCCTCTTCTAGCGCTTCACGCTTTCGGCAGTGTGCGGCTGTACGCCTCAGTCCTGCGTATTTCGGCACACTGCAAGGATGTGCGAGACGCGTACGCACCGTTTTGAGATTTATAAAGATATTTTTAAACTTCGCTTTCTTCTTCTCTATATTGACTCGTATGTATTTTTCTACTAATGCTACTTTTATAAGAATTTATTTGTAATTTTGTATTCAATTTTTTTCTTTCATATAATTTTTTGTCTCCGTGGTGTATCTCGGGAATGCGTTGCTCTTTCTGGTTTTTTTACAGCCACCTCTGATGGCTTTTCTGTACATAACAAATTTACAATTTTCAAGGATTGGACCACTAAATTTATTAAAGTTTTGGTTTATGATTACGGATCACAGGATCGATTTTTCAGTTGGAATTTGCTCCGGTTTTTTCCGAACTTCTGAGGTGAGCAGCTCTTTTCCGTGCTTGCGCTACGGAGTTAACTATAAAAATTTATATATTTTTCTTTTGTTTATATATTTTTCTGCGATTTGTCATCACGATCATTATTATCAGTTTCGCAATTTTATTCAATTTATATTGGAATCGTCCGTTATATTGCGTCTCTACGTCGACTCTCTTGACTTGTAAACAGCGCTTTCACGCGTTTTTGCGCTCCGAAACCGATATTTATTCTATTATCATGTCTCTAGCTTTTTGACTTACATACCACGTCGACCGGTATAACACAATTTTTTTAATTTTATTATACGACATTGAAAAGGGTCCGATGTGGATCGAAACGCTGCGTTTGTCATGTGTAATAAATTAAATCATTTACTTGTGTTCCATCAGATGATTTTTTCGATTTGTATCGTTTGCAAACTCTACACCTATTGCTTGGTGCATAATGCCTTTTGACTGAATTTTGATTTGAAATAAATTTTTTAAAATTAAAATATAAAATTTATTTTAAAATGTGTGTGTGTGTAAATACATTTGTGTGTGTGTGTGTGTGTGTGTGTGCTTAAAAAATATATAATATATAATAAAAGATATTAAAGATATAAAATTTAACGGGTATTGAACGCTCATCGTACGGGAATAAACGACCGTCGAACGGAAACGAACGCTCGTCGAACGGAATTGAACGGTCATCGAACGACTATCGAACGGCTATCAAACGCTCGTCGAACGGAAATGAACGGTCATCGAACGACTGTCGAACGCCCGTCGAATGGAAACGAACGCTCGTCGAACGCCGAGAAATCAACGATTACACAGGCACACAAAAAAAAAATGTCATCTACCAGAGGTCGGAATAGTGTTTCCTTATGTTTTCGGGTGTGCTGAATCCGAATTTTTCAGTTCCAGAGAGATTTAAAGAGTGGATTTTGAGTAAATTGCAGTTCTATATGAAAAAATTGAGATTTCGAAGATTTTGGCTTTTAAAACACATACAACCTCATCCACGGGTAATTTTTTTAATCTCAAAAGCATTTCATATCTTTGTGCATGTTAAAAACACTCTCTGAGAACAGAAAAGTAGACTAGAACAAGTAGCAGCGCATGCGCAGAGTGAAAAACGCGTTATTTCGCCTTTTATGGGCATTTTACTTATGCAACATTAGGGTGGCCGTTAATTTTTTTTTTTTTCTTTTGGGCCGGGTAGAAATCGGTTCTAAGTCCGTGAAAACTCACGCGGAAACCAATCTGAGTGCCATCCGAACCTTTATTCCCGTGCCTCAAAGCGCCCAAAGTTTCTTACGGGATTCACATGTAAAAAAGCGTAAAGTTCATCCTTTCGTCTTTTGTTAAGTCCAGTCACATTTTTGGCAAAAACTAATATTTTTTTCGGATTCTACGCAAAAAAATACGTCGAAAACATGTGTCATAAAGTAAAAAAAAATTTTTTCATTTTTCCGCAATTTTTGAATTTTATTTGATTTTACTGAAATTTAGCATTTGAGCTGTTTTTGGTGAAAAAGTGAAAAAAATTTTTTTGTCATTATGACACATGTTTTCAATGTATTTTGTTGCGCAGAATCCGAAAAAAATATTAGTTTTTGCCAAAAATGTGACTGGACTTAACAAAAGACGAAAGGATTAACTTTACGCTTTTTTACATGTGAATCCCGTAAGAAACTTTGGGCGCTTTGAGGCACGGAAATAAAGGTTCGGATGGCACTCAGATTGGTTTCCGCGTGAGTTTTCACGGACTTAGAACTGATTTCTACCCGGCCCAAAAGAAAAAAAAAATTAACGACCATCCTAATGTTGCATAAGTAAAATGCCCATAAAAGGCGAAAAAACGCGTTTTTCACTCCGCGCATGCGCTGCTACTTGTTCTAGTCTACTTTTCTGTTCTCAGAGAGTGTTTTTAACATGCACAAAGATATGAAATGCTTTTGAGATTAAAAAAATTACCCGTGGATGAGGTTGTATGTGTTTTAAAAGCCAAAATCTTCGAAATCTCAATTTTTTCATATAAAACTGCAATTTACTCAAAATCCACTCTTTAAATCTCTCTGGAACTGAAAAATTCGGATTCAGCACACCCGAAAACATAAGGAAACACTATTCCGACCTCTGGTAGATGAAATTTTTTTTTGTGTGCCTGTGTTATCGAACGCAAAACTCTATTCAATTATCAAATATTTAAATGTATTACAATGTATCACCATGTATCGAAATACAATATCTGTGGTAGCTGTGTCACGTACGGAAACACGATACTGCGCACGTACATAGATAGAGATGAGGAAAGAAAGGAGAGAATAAGAAAGACGATAAAAGTATATTGCATCATCAATTTATTATAAATATGGATTCGATGAATCATTATCATGATGTTTCAACCACCAATTATAAATCTTAAATACATTTTGTAAAGCGCAATTTTTTACATGATTTTCACAACGCACAGTATTCTTAACATCTAACTTATTTAAAGAAGCTACATCCTCATAGTCTGCATCCAAAGTTTCGATAATCACATCGTTTCTCGCATCATTATCCAGTATATCGGCTAACCATTGCCGTTTTTCGTGCCCTTTAACGTACACGAGAGGTGACGCATCATCATCCTCCCCCGTTGCACCCATCACCGCCGTCGTAATTAAACGTTTCGATTTCCAATATGAAACGTGTCCATCATTCCACGATAATCCATGGTGATTTTTCATCAGCCATAAAACCTGACATCTCTCAGATTTTGTGAGCGTGTGCCATGGTTCGGGACATGTAAAAATGTAATGAGAAAGTACGGATCCCTTTCTCAGAACCGCAGCTTCCTTCACGACAAAATTTTTCCCAACGATAAGTCCTTGTAGATCCACAAACTGGCACAGCCATGATGACAAGATCCGATCGCAGACTGATGTCGATCGTCAAACATCTCAATCTATTATATATTTTTTTCATATGTAATGGAGGGGATATTTGCTGACTTATGTAATTTTGCGGACTACATTGATCAATGGATTATATTCGACAACCCGATCGTGCAAGATGAGACAATAGGCGGTAGTATTCGCCGGTATATTTTCCCTGCATTCAAACTCTATTCTCACGTCCACGGTAGCAGTTTTGACAGACTCGTTTTGTCGCGAGCAATCAATGACCGCGAGAGGACCGCAATGTAGAAACTTTGAAATGGTTAATAGCGTGGTGCTGTTATCGCATCCGTAATAAGATTTGCGAAAACGAGAGCACATGTCGAATAGGACGGCGAATCTATTTTTTTCAAAATCTAAATTTAAATCATCGTAGGGATAAAATTCCGAGTTTAAATAGAGTTTAACGTTGGTCAATTTGCAGTCATTGAATAATGTAACATCTTGTGACATTGAATTCTTTTTACCAGTTTGCAGTGCAAAGATCACGTATCGTGGTTTCTCTAGCTGGGAGGTGGCTTTCACGGTCCACGAAGGCTTAGTCGTGCTATGTAGCACTGTTTGAAGAAATTTTAAACACAACTGTCCACAGATGCTCTGATTGTAACTTTGATAAGATGCGTAATTGTATTCAATTTTCACTCGTCCGAAATATCGCACAAGTTCCTTGGGTGGTCGAAGATTTCCAAAACTGTCGAAATATGCGACACGATTTCCCCTCTTTGCGTACGCTACCCAATGAGTACCGGGACCATCAACGTCATCCAAATTGACGATACCGCTCTCGTTTCGTCGTACACCGTTTATCGGTAAATTATTGCGCATGAAAACACCTCTAAAGAAAGATATGTACATACGTTTCGCCAATTGTTCCAATTGCACGTTAGTTGTCGCACCCGTAGGCATTTTTAATGTTTTTTCGACGTTTTTTTTTCTCTTAGACTTTGTTGAGAATCCCTGTCCACGCTTGTACGGAGCGAGATAAAGTCCGCGACCTTCCATAGCGCGATTGTGACGCTGCAACTCTTCCAGCTGACGTTGCGCCGCCTTGCTATCGTTTACCGCCTTTGCGATTCCCGCCGCACCGCCGGCCAAAGAATCGACAACTCCCAACAACGGTAAAAGTGGTAAAATACCACCGCGTTTCGCTACTGGAAGTATTCGTTTCTTCCTCCTCTTTGTCGTCGATGGCTTTTTCATCCCCATGCCGAGTTTTGTCTTTGTCCTCATTGCCGCCCAAACAGTCGTAGCGGCTGCTCTTTCGCCAAGAGTCGAATCCCTCGCGGTAATGCGTTCTCGTGCTCTTGCAGCTAGTATGCGATCCGCGACGTGTCGTTGACCGAGGTCGTTGCTTCGCGAGTAAGCAATTTCGTGCTCGCGACAAGCGGCGTCCAATGGATTGATGCCTCGATCGCCTCTAGCCAATCGTTTCTCTAATCGAGTTCCCGGGCCGCAAAACTGATCACCGGGAATTTGTAATTCGATGCGAAGCGCATTTATCGCACGATTTAAGAGACCGCTACCTCTTACGATTCTCGCTGACATTCGTAGCAATCTTTTATTAACGGTGGCGGACCGTCGATGTGTGTTCGCTGCCACGGCTAATTGTAATGTCGCATGCACGAACGATATTGTCGAACCTCCGAATCAGCCTTTATATATTCTGGAAGCTTGTCCTACAATCGTTCCACGTAATCACCAAAATTTTGCAGTAAAACAATCTTTGGGATATACTGCAGTTATTCAGCGGTAAGCCAGAGAATGTCTCTGTTATCCGACAGAAGGAGAAACATTTTTGAACTGTTTCGAGTCGAGACACCTCTATAAATAGGTCTCCCCCCTCGTGATCATTCGCAAAATTGATTCGAAAGAGAAAACATGCGGTTCGTGCGACAAGCGCGGATGATCAAAGTATCAAATTTCGACGATAGACTAATATCGGAGAAAAAAGTACGCAAGCATGGAAACATGCTACCGACTACTATACGCGGTATCGTTTGCGGCCCTTCAAACTGCGTTAAGACAAACGTGTTGATTAGTTTGATAGAAAGTCCGTACGGTGTACGTTTCGAGAACGTGTACGTATACTCGAAATCGCTTCAACAACCGAAATATAAATACTTGGAAAATTTATTAGCACCTATAGACGAAATTGGTTATTTTACATTCTCTAATAACAGCGATGTCATTCCACCGAGCGAGTTTCCGAATTCCATCTTTATCTTTGATGACGTGGCATGACAAGCAAGATACAATAAGAGAGTACTTTGCAATGGGTTGACACTCAAGCGTCGACTGTTTCTATCTTTGTCAAACGTACGCCAAGATACCTAAGCATCTTATACGCGACAATGCGAAGCTTTTGATTTTATTTAAACAAGACGGCACAAACTTGAAATGTGTACAACGATCATGTAAATACCGGCATGTCTTACGACGATTTCCACGCATTGTGTCAGAAATGTTGGCAACGCAAATATGGCTTCGTAGTCATTGATAAAGACAGCATGTTGATCAATGGACGATATAGAAGAGGATTTAATGATTTCGCGATACCGTAAAGCGATCAGTCGTCATCGACACATCGATCGAGCATCATGAACGGTGATCGTGAAAAGATTGCGAGAGAGATTGCAAAAACGAGCGAATAAATTCGCAAAAAATATCGCGCTTTGAAAACTGGTAAAATGGAGGAAGACGTTGCATTGGAAAGACAATTTAAGCCAATTACCGAACCTTTAAAACAGCTTGTTGAAAATACTGTGGAATCTGATGCACCGAAAATCGAGCCATTGAGTTTGACGTTCGGAGAGAAGCATGAGGAAAAAATAAAAGAGTCAAAGCAAGGAATAAAGCGAGCACGGATAAATATGCCGATAAACGATTCGCCGATATATTCGACACCGAATCAATCAAAACGAAGGAAACAATTTTCGAATATGGCTACTGTTTCTACTCCGATAAAAGTACAACCGCGTCAAATAATGCCATCCCCGTCCGTCGAAGAAATTTACGAGACCACGCCCGATTCGTTTGTAACATCGGTCCGACACGAATTAGAAACGTCCGAAGGTCAGAAAACGTTCCGAGATCATTTTGGTCCACTAGCGCAAAAATATATAGGAGCTATCATGAGTGTTGATAAAAATAAGAGTATGGATTACGTCTACGGTGTTAAATTTACCAGCGAAGGAATGATGCTCGGTGATAAACGTTTCGATATGGACAAGGAAGATAATATAATTATCGATGGAATAAAATATACGGGAACCGAAAGTATTTACGATTTGATTTTTAGAAAATTTTTCAATCATAAAAGATACACTCAAGACGATTTGTATAAATATCAAAGTATATTAAAAGCAACAAATGCGCCTAAACGTGACAACAAAGTTAATAATCCTATTAAAAGTAATAAAGGATACAAGTATAAATATATAATTGCGCCATTATTCCTTGATAGAAAGGTGGGAAGAGGTATAGACGCGCCGCGCACCATGACGCTAAGCGACAACATGATCGATTACGTGCATTGGAACGATCCCAACGAATTGGTAGATCGTTTGCGATTGCTGGACGCCTCGCGTCGAGCCGGCAACAATGCTCACGACAATGAAATCTTGTCAATTATCGAAGAACTTCGCGAGACCGGCATTATTATAAATTAAACTATGCGTCGACGATACGTGTCATTCGGTCAATGTTCTCGGTACCGAAATGTCGATTAATAAATTTGGATTATCGCTCGGAACGTCGAATAATTTGTACTATCAATGGAATGGATTATTGAGAAATTACGTTCGCGATAACGCTCTCTGCCAGACTACTACCAGCTTTGATGCAAGGTCGCGCAAGATTCAACGCGTAGCGCAACCGGAAATTGATACTGACGCCGTCAACAAACGATACGTGGATACTTTTGAGAGATCGACAGGGAGAAATTGAGCAAAAAATTGTCGCGCTCGAAACAAACGTGCAGGCGCTACGAATAATGATGGACGAGATAAAGAATGTGCTGAGATATGCAACATCTGACTCGACACAGTAAACGAGACATACTAATATCGCAATATTAATTATGCATCGATCAAACGTGCGAAAGAAAAAAAACACCTCCGAAAAGCGGCAACTAGTCGAGGAATTACATGCTCCGGCGAGAAGAAATTTTCCACAAAGACGCGTCATTGTACGCGGATACGACGATCTGTGGCAGGCGGACGTGGTCGACATGCGTTCGTACTCTCGACTCAACAAGGGTTATAAATATATACTCACAGTTATCGATGTGTTGAGCAAGTATGCGTGGGCCGTACCGCTCAAGAGTAAGAGCGGAAACGAAATGTCCGAAACGATCGCAAAGATTATTGGAGATGATAAAGGGTGTCCGAAAAATTTTCAAACCGACAGAGGAAAAGAATTTTACAACGCGAGTATGCAGAAACTCATGAAGAAACACAACATTAATCATTACTCGACGTATTCCGTTATGAAAGCCTCGGTCGTGGAACGATTCAATCGTACTTTGAAAAACAATATGTGGAAAATGTTTACGCTCAACGGAAATTACAAATGGATCGACGAGCTATCTCGACTCGTTGCAGAGTACAATACGCGAAAACATCGCGAGCGGGTTCCGTTAGCGCACGGTGCGATAGCGCACCAACCCGATAGCACACGAAAAATTGACACAATTACCGATGGCGCACCAACCCGATAGCACACGTCCCGATAGCACACAAAGTAAATCACGCACAATCCCGATAGTGCACCAACCCGATAGCACACCAACCCGATAGCGCACGAAAGCACTATCCCCTCACACACGCACTCACACACACACACACACACACACACACACGCGCGCGCGCGCGCGCACACACACACACACACACACACACAGGGGGGGGTGCAAGGGGGGCCTTCGGCCCCCCTCCCGCACCCACCCCGTCCCCCTCGCTTCGCGTGAAAAGATGCAAAGTGAATCCGTGCGCTATCGGGTTGGTGCGCTATCGGGATTGTGCGCGATTTACTTTGTGTGCTATCGGGTTGGTGCGCTATCGGGAATTGTGTAAATTTTTCGTGTGCTATCGAGTTGGTGCGCTATCGCACCGTGCGCTAACGGGACCCTCCCAAACATCGCACCATCGGTATGAGACCTGCCGACGTCACTCCAGCGATTGCTGAAAAACTTTTAAATACGGTGTATAGCAACGTAAAAATTGCGGCTCCGACAAAATTTAAAGTAGGCGATTCGGTACGCGTGAGCAAATACAAGACCATCATTGAAGAAGGTTTCACACCTAATTGGACGACCGAAGTTTTTAAGATTGTCGAGGTGCAGAAAACTAATCCCGCGACATTCATACTCGAAGATTCGCGTGGAGATCCCGTCGCTGGAGGATTCTACGAATACGAACTACAACGCGTCGCTAATCCCGACGTATATCTCGTGGAAAAAATTTTGCAGGAAAAGGGTGATGACGTATACGTGAAATGGTTGGGAATGGATAAATCATACAACTCTTGGATACATAAAAATAATGTATTATAAATATTTATTAAAATATATAAAATATGTGTATAAAAAAATATAAAATTTATTAAAATATAAAAATATATAAAATGTATAAAATATAAAAATATATATACAGGGTGGCCGATTTATCTGAAGACATTGAAATATCTCAAAAACTAAGCCCAGCAAACAAAAATGTTTCAGACAAAAGTTGTATGGTTCGGAGGGGGACATAAGATGGTGCTATTAGTTTGACATTGAAGAGTCACCTGAAGGTCACGTGAAGGTCACCTCCAACTTTTTAAATGGGACATCCTATATGCTTTTGCATAAAGCTTTTATATAAAGGTACTTATATATAATATAATAATAAATATTATATACTTACGAAGAAAGTTCGATATTTTAGTTCTTCTTCCAACAGTTTTGAAAATTTTAAAAATTCATCAATAGTATTAAAAGGTAGTCTAATGTCCTTTGCACAAATTGCATTTTCAATTTGAGTATTAGTATTATTCGAAATTAAAATTTCATTCAATTTGTTATTGATGTTGTAACGCGGTCGCCTTTCTCGACGCTCCGGATTGGCTCGTCAGATTGTCAGGATTCGAGAGAAGGGGAGAATCAAGCTTGTGCGAACAATGCGGGTATATACAAAAATAAGTCTTTATTTATATAAAGTACAAATGTGAAAGTATGCGCGAAAATGTGTATGAATGTCGTACAGTATAATCGTGTGAGGATATTGCGCGGTGTATGACTGATTTATTGTGATGCGTGGTGAAAAATACAAGCAGTTTCTATATAGGCAACGGTTATCGCTATGAAAGCGGAAGGTACAGGCGCGTGCAAGCGGTATCCTGCAGGTACGCGAGAACACGGAGCTTATTTCTACGGCAGCAGAAATTACTAGTACAAGTGGTATCGAGCAGGTACACGGAACAATCATGGAGACATATAACTTATATCTACTGTACCATCGACGAGGCTGCGTGTCAGCTCAGAAGCTGGAGACACCTCGACTCGGACTGGTAACGGTAACGGGAGACACCCGGTGTATCGAGGAACACCTCGGGCGGGACTGGCACTGGAAACCGGAGACACCCGGCCAAGTCGAGAAACACCTCGACCCGGACTGGGTAGCAGGAGATCTGGTCGGAGCGTTCGGTAGGATCGCAGTGCCGGGATCTGGTGCCGGTGCAGGGTGACCAGATTATTCAACAGCAATGTCGCCAATATGCGGCGCTGAGGTAGTCCAATATAGCCCAAAGTATAGACTTATACAGACAAAGATAGAATATATTTATACTAGATTCATTACGCGCACGAAATTTGAATATTGCAAACTAGTTATAATTATAATTATATATATAGTATATCAAATTTAAATCACTTATTTATTTTTTTCATAATTAACATGTTTGTTATTGAAAAATTTTATTTTATATACAAAATAAAATTATTAAAAATTTCAGTAGATAAATCTAGGGATGGACGATGTTCAAAATAAAATCGATTTTAATAACATCGATTTTTAAAAAAAGAATCGATTTTGAAAATCGATTTTCTATATAAAAAAATCGACGAATCGATTAATCGAATAAAAAAATTATTGATAAGTAGGGTTATTTTATTATTGAATTTTTTCATATCTTGTTATTTTATTGTTTCCTATTACTACATTCTAGTTGTGCCCAAAGTTCTTCTACCTAAAAATTTATATATATATAATTCATTCAACTCATTTGTTTTAAATGAATAAATAAAAGGTCACAGAAATAGCAAAACACTCAATTGCATTAGATTACAAACACATCTATATACTTTATAGTTATTTTACATTGGAACAAACCTTCGAATAAAAAATGAAAATTAAATGACAAGAAATAGGAAATGTTAGATAGAAAATAGGAACTGTCACCATTTACTTTAAAAAAATATCATGCCTTACATAGTAAAAAACATATAACAGTAACAAGAGAGGAATACAATTGCAGGAGTATGACAGTTTTGTTGTCACTCTAAACCCCAATCCTTTCGTGCAAGCGAACTGAGAAACAACAGTTTGTTTAAGTGCTCACCGGATAGTCTGCTCCGATTGTCGGTTTTGATGTCACCAGCTTGAGAAAACAGCCGTTCGGATGGCACCAACGTGCCAATAATACTGACGTATTTTATTGCCAATTTATACAATGACGGAAATGCGAGTTTCATTGATGACCAATACTTGAGAGGATTTTCATAGCGCGGGATGACTGGTTGGCTCAAATATTGTCTTATTTTAAAACTAACGTTTTCACTGTGAGCATTGTAGTCAGCTTTAGTCGCAACCAAGTGGTCGTGAAAACTCCAGAGATCGTTTTTTTCCGTCGATTGAACGGGTACTTTTTCATACATTTTTTGTACGGTACCCTTTTTAATGTAATCATTAATTCGCGATATTGCAGAAGAAGCAGCCAGAGCGCTCTCAAAGTGGATTTTTTTAAATCTCGGATCCAGTACGTTTGAAATGGCTAGTATTTGGTGCAACTCAAAATCTTTAAATCGTTTATTAATCGTTGCTTCGAGTTTTTCTTTAAACTCGTGTCCACACTTTGTTAAAGGCTTACATTCTCGAACAGCCTCTTTCAGGCAGCGAACTAACGGGATGATAACGCTACATGTTAGATAGGAGTCTCCACTGACTTCAGTGATGACACGTTCGACTGGTTTCATGAGGGATATGACATCTTTCAGCATTTGCATTTCTTCTCGTTTTAACATATCTAGTGCAGTCGGACACTTCGACATAACCGGATAAACGTATTCCTCGAGAGTGAGAAATCTTTCTAGCATGTAGAACGACGAATTCCATTACGTGTAGGAACATCTTGAATAAATTTTAATGTAGTTCCTCCCGTTTTTCCGTCTCGTATTTGCAGCTTCTTTAATTCATCGCAAGCCACGACGCTTCTTCTTGTGATTGTGACGATAGTCTTCACTTTTGCAATCGTTTCCCGCACAGTGGGCATAGCGACTAATACGTCTGGTACGAGATGAGATAAAGTATGCGCAAAACAGGCCAAATGTTTGTCCTGTCCCACGAAGTCGCGTACAGCTTTCTTGATGTTGGTTGCACTATCCGTAACGACCGCCGTAATTTTTGATTGCTCCAAATTGAAGTCCTTTATAACTGAAGTTAAGCACTCTCCGAGATACTGTGATGTGTGGTTTTCACTCAGCGAAAAAACTCCAACACATCCACTCTTCATTTCGATTTGTGGAGTTACATAGTGGATGGTGACGCCTAAATAACTTTGGTTGCCGACATCCGTCCAATTGTCGCATGTTATGGAATAAGAGTCAATTTCTTTGAGTGGCTATAAAGCGCTCTTTCAATACATCATATCGGACGTCTATCAATCGTCACGGTTTTTCTGCTCGGCACAGTGTAGAGAGGTGCTACTGTTTTCATGAGCAATTTAAAACCCTCGTTTTGCACTGTAGATAATGGCATTTTATCGACCGCGATCATATACAAAATGGCATTTGTAATTTTGTCAGACGTCTTGCCTCCTTCTGTTAAAATAAAACCACAAGTCCTTCGTTAAATGATCAAAAATTAAATTAAAAGAATTCTTTTATGGCATACATACCTAGAAACGATTTCGTACGCTCAAATGCTTCGTCGATTCTAGTCAAATTTCTTTGTAATCAAAAGTATTTGTTGTTTTCATTGTTCTTTTGTTAAATTTATGAATCATTTTTCGACTTGCTATAATTGTTTATTTACTTGTTATTATACTTTTTTATTTTTTATTTGTTATTTATATGCTTTTTATTACTTTATATATTTGTCATTTATATATTTATATTTATTTTATTTTTTTACTTGTAATTTGACATATTTTTTTACCTGTAATTTGAATTTTCCTCGTTTCAGCTGTGGAGGATCATCAATGGAATCGTCACTAGATCCGGAAGTCACATTAACTTTTTGCTTCAGTCTATTAGCTTGGGGGCAAAACAATGCATGGCTTGCACTAAGGTGCTGAAATAAGTTCGTTGTGTTCCCGCCATGTTTGTACACTTTATTGCAAATGTTACAACGGACTGTAACATTACTTTCTTTTTTAAAATATTGCCATGCTGTACTCGGTTGTTTTGACCTTTTAAATATTAAATAATAGTTAAGGTTAAGACAATCTTTCAGAACAACCTAAGAAAAGGTAAAAATTTGCAAAGAATACTAAAAACAACACACAGATTTACTCTTTGTTACGCCTGAACATTTTGGTGGGGCTTCAGTTGGCGTGATCTCTTTTTGGGCTATCACTTGAGCATCTTGAGCATCATCTTCTGTATTCTCGATCAATATACTATAAAAATAAGGCAGATATTAAATTCAATAAAGTGAACAAGGGCATAGATCGTGAACAATTTTTACACTCACTAATCCACATCATCAATGAATCCAAACAGTGTTTCGATTTCTTCGTCGTCATTAATAACGATCTTCTCACTTTCACACAGATTGCGAAAGTCTTCGAATGCCTTATCGTTATCTAAAATTAAAAGTACTCATATAAGGTATATGATAAGAATAAAATAATAATCTAACATCGATCCCCGGAGATATGTCTGCTTAAATAAATACGAAATATGTATATATGTATACAATTAAAGAAATGTACTTTTCCTCGTACAAGAAATAAATCTTGTTTGTTGATTCTAAAATATTGTGTGCGTCCTAAATTCTATGAAATAAAAGTATATTCGTGTAAAACATTATCGTCACGTTATCATCATCGGAAATCAAACAAAATTATAGATGTTGGAGGTTATGTGATACACTTAATCAAAAAAGTATAAATTTAATAATTAGTATTTACCGTTTATGATATCCATCGCTGACGCGCATTAAACTACGACACACGAAACACACAATAGTTCAGCAATTTTCAATTTTTATGTAACAAAATCGAAATATATCCTTTCCTTTCATAACGATGCAGCATTCGGCGCGGCTTACAACTGCCAATCAGGCCGATATTACATTTGTCGTACAACAAACTTTTTAAGCGGATTGATTGGCTACAGTATAGAAAATTTCTGAAATCTCTATTTTGTAGCCAATCAATGCGCTTAAAAAGTTTGTCGCACGACAAATGTAATATTGACCTCAGAAATTCTTTTTTAGATCACTGGTCACTGGGTGCGTTCACACAACAGTTAAGAAACGTTACTAGATTAATCTATATTATATCGCCATATAATATATAAAATCTAGTAATATAATCTAGTAAATCAACTATTGTGTGTTCTGAACGCATTCAGTGACGCAAAAAAAATAATCTCTGATTGGCTATTGTAGGCTGCGCCGGAAGCCACCTCGTGGTGTAGGAAAGATAGGTATAATTATTTCGATTTTGCCTCATAAAAATCGAAAATCGATTAATCGACCGACAAAAAAATCGATGAAATATAATGGATTATTTAAATTAAAGAATCAACATCTCCGATTAAGGGGTCATACTCAGTCAGAAATTTCAAAAAATCGATTTTTGGATTTTTACATTTTCTTTATGCACAACATTCAGAGAATATTCCTTGAAAATTTTAAGTTAATCCGATTAAAATTGACGGAGTTATAGGCGTTTAAAGTACGCACCGCTCGACCGTTAGGAACAGATATAGACCGGCAGTTGTACGCGGGACAAAGGGCTCTCCTTTTTAACTGTCATGTATTATATTCCGTGAATATATGTATTTGTGTTAGTAAATACTTGTATTAGTGAAAGATCCTGTACATTTATAGTGATAAATACAGAGTTTTCGGGTCTAAGGTGAACGAAATTCAGAGCCGGTTCAGTATAGGTGTTGACGTCGAGCTGTACAGTAAAACATTTGCTTCAAAAACAATCTTTCGATTTCGAAGTATGAATCGAGATTCTAAAGGAAAAGGTTCCAGAGAATTACGACAGACGGAAAATGTTCGAAAATCAAGAGCAAAAAAAAGGAAACAATGTTTTAATCCGAAAAATGTTGAGTGACGAAAAAAGTTTTAGTGCATCTGCGAAAAAAATAAAGATGCAAAAAGATATTATTGTGCTGCAAGATAATTTTATAGAATACAGGATTTTGAACTTCGTTACTGTATTTGCTACAATTTCAAATTTTGTTAAATGTAAAGAGTGTGGCGGTGATATTAAATTTCAAACAGCAAGTGCACGCGGAAATTAGTCCAAAAATTATTCCAAGTGGATTGAAAATTGTTGAACTTGCTGCACACATCTCTGCCTGCGTGTTTAACGAAGGTTCCGGGGCATTATTACAAATGTTTGAGACCATGGGGATACATAGTGGCCCAAATGCCCACCAATATGTAACAACAGAAGATGCAGTCCGCGTTCATACGGCCGACCACCGCGCGCAGCAGGCAACCCGGGAAGGTAGAATGCTTCGTCGACAGCACCAAATAGATATTTTGGAGGCTTCAACTTCTACAGAGAAGATATTATATGGGCCTGGAATAGATGACTCTATGTAAGTTAAAAAATTAACATTTTATTTAAGTGTAAACCAGTCTCGAAAGTTTAAACGCGTTTTTCTCGAAATCGCATTTTTGAAATCGTTGACCAAGATATCTCGAAAACTACTGCATCGATTTATTTCCCACTTTACAGGCTTATTTTAGATATATAAAACTAGTCTTTGAACGAAGGGTTTTTTATTACGATGTATAGTTTTTTTTTATTCACGAAAAACGAGCGAAATTTTCAGCGAAAATCGACACTTTAACTTTGAACGTCCGCCATTTTGTTCCAAATCAATATTTTGAATTTTCCTTCGTTCAAAGACTAGATAATTTAATATATTAAAGAAATCTTTTTGAATTTTTTATTTCAGATGATCCAGATCCAAGCAGCAGTGGTCACAGCAAAACCAATTTTTTAAAAGGACCTTCATAAAAATAGCTATATTTTTTTATTTATTAATACTTTTTATTTTAAAAAATTGTGTTGTATCATAAAAGTATACTCTTTTACATAAAAAGAAAATTTTTTTATTCTTCTACTTTTTGTAAAAAAAATTCCCAAAAATCACCTATTTTTCGGCCTCCTGACTGAGTATGACCCCTTAATCGAAAAACATCGCCCATCCCTAGATAAATCATGTTTATTTTTGTCGAATACAAATAATACATAAAGCAGTCTTACATTAACATAACACAAACATAAAAGTCTATAAGAGGATATGCTCTTTACACCGATATTTTAAGTCAGCGCTATAGCATTACTGATGTAGTAGCCGAATGTATCGTCTCTGATAGATGGCGTGAGAGTAGAGTAGATGGCGTGAGAGAGTAGACAAGAAGCAGCAGCAGAAAAAGCATATAAGAATAAATAATAGTTTGAACAGAAAAACGCTCTCTAATTAATTGAGGAATAACCACGCTTTTATAGTAATTTTCAGAAGTGGGATTCGAGAATATCTGTGCGTTATTATAAGTGTACGGGTATTAGATTGTTAAGAAATACATATTGTAAGCCTGGCTGAGCGTAACGTGGAACAAAGGCCATTGTTATTTGCGAGTCACTGGAATTGTTTTGAAAAACTTCTGGAAAGATTGATTGAAATGTCTGATCCGAACAAATTCAAGGTTGCACAACTGAAAGAGCAGTTGCAAAGGATACAGTTACCGACGACGGGAAGTAAAGCCGAATTGATCGCACGATTGCAAGATACTGATCCTGAAGGACATTGGATGCAGGAGTTACAAACTGTCGAAACTGATGCAATTGAGGAAGGTATGTCGTCAATGCAGGTTAGGAATGTACAGGATAATGACAATAGAATACCAGAAGATACCATAAGAGAAATTGAATTGTTGCGAAGTCGGCTGAATGTCGGCTTATGGAGAGAGAGTTAAGGTTAGCTGAAAGCGAAAATGAAATATTGCGTAATAGCACGGGTGCGAATAGAGCTACGGAGGTACAGGCAAAAGTTAGCGTTAAGGCGGTGACTGAATTGTTAAATGATTTTGACGGATCTGAAGGCTCATTAAAAAATTGGGAGAAGCAATTACAGTTATTAATAACTACGTATAAGTTGGATGAAAATAATGCTAAGCTTTTGCTGGGTATGAGACTGAAAGGAAGAGCTTTGGACTGGTTTCACTCTCGCCCGGGACACATTGAATTAAGTGTTGAAGAAATATTAACTGAAATGAGGAAATTATTTGATCATCGACAAAGCAGATTGAGATTACGAAGACAATTTGAGGAAAGAAAGTGGAAGGATGAGGAACATTTCAGTACATATTATCATGAAAAGATGATTTTGGCCAATCGCGTTCCAGTGGAAGAAGATGAGTTGGTGGAATATCTTATTGAAGGAATACCGAACAAGCAATTAAGGAATCAAACGAGACTGCAGCAGTTTAGTACGAAAGCTGAGTTGTTAGCTGCGTTTGAGGATGTTTCTTTGAAGGATCATTCAGAGCATGAATCCAAACCATGGAATAAGGAACAAAAGGAAGGACGAGTTCAGAAGAAGAAGGAGGTGTTACCCAAGAAAGAGGCACCGACGGATTCAAATATAAGTCAGGCGAAGATTAGATGTTATAATTGTAGTAAATATGGACACTTGGCTAAAGATTGTAAGCTACCAAAAAGGGAAAAGGGTGCTTGTTTCAAATGTGGAGAGAAAGGGCATAGAATTAATGAATGCCAGGGTAAGGTAGAGTTGAGTCAGAATACGGATGTACATGCTATACAAGCTGATGATGAATTTGACAAGGTGGTTACTGTAAATATTAATGAATCACATATGAACTTTGAAGTAAAGATTAATGCTTTGTTTGATACTATAGGAAGTCCAATCAGTTTAGTCAAGGAAAAGTTGATTCCTAGTTGTTTTGTGGATCAATCTGATGATTCACGTAAATTTCGCGGAATAAATGGAAGTAAATTAAACGTTATAGGGATTACTGTTAATATTTTATGTGATAATATGAAAGAAAATGGAGTTAAAATTCGTGTTGTTCCAAATAGTACTATGTCTTTTCCATTAATAATAGGTCGTGATTTATTAAAGAAATTTAAATTTTGTCTATCAAATGAGTTGCAATCTGAGAATGATACAATTGATAATGAAATTTTGAGTATTGATATCATGGAGTCTAAGGAAAAGGTGGTTGATTCATTAATAATTAATTCTGAAATTGAATATAGCAAACAGTTAGAGTTTAGGAATATGTTCGAGAAAGAATATGTAAGACCAGAACGGCCAAAAGAACCTAAGGTTGATGCGGAATTGTTATTACAAGTAAAGGATATACAACCTTTTTACTTTTTCCCTAGACGACTTTCTTATATGGAAAAGGAGCAAGTAAGGAAATTATTGGATGAGTTATTGGCAAAGGAGGTAATTAGACATAGTAATTCGGAATATGCGTCCCCGATTGTTATTGTACCTAAGAAAAATAGTGAGTGTCGAATGTGTATTGATTATCGAACATTGAATAAGTATATTGCACGAATTAATTATCCCATTCCCGTAATTGAAGATCAAATTAATGTTTTAAGAAATAAGAGTTATTTTAGTATCTTGGATCTTAAAGATGGATTTTATCATATAAGAATGGCTGAAGAATCAATTAAATATACAGCTTTTATAATCCCATTTGGTCAATATGAGTTTACTAGAATGCCATTTGGGCTCAAGCCAGCTCCTACCAGATTTCAAAAATTTGTTAATGAGATATTGGATGAATTAATTCGTGCAGGGGAGGTAATAGTATATATTGATGACTTTTTAGTTGCCACAGAATCTTTAGAACATCATTTAGTGGTATTACGGAAAGTTTTTAAATTATTGGTTGACAATAAGTTAAATTTGCGAATTGATAAGAGTAAATTCTTATTTAATAAAATAGAGTATTTAGGATACTTGGTTACTTCAGAAGGTATAAGGCCTACGGTAAGCGGTATTGAAGCTGTAGTAAAGTTTCCAGTTCCACAGAGTGTACGTAGTGTTCAAAGTTTTGTTGGACTATGTTCCTATTTTCGGAAATTCATTGAAGGATTTTCAGTGATTGCTAAACCACTGTATGATCTTTTAAAGAAAAATAGTGCATTTAAGTTTACTGAAATAGAGTTGCGTTCTTTTGAGAAGTTAAAGGCTAGATTAATAAATTCACCGATATTAGCGATTTTTGATCCTCGAGATTTAACAGAATTACATTGTGATGCCAGCAGTTATGGTTTTGGTGCTGTACTTATGCAACGGAAATCTGATTTGAAATTACACCCAGTGTTCTATTTTTCTAAGCGTACTACAACTACCGAAAGTAAATACCATAGTTTCGAGTTAGAAATCTTAGATATAGTCTATGCGCTCAAACGGTTTCGAATCTATTTGATGGGAATTCCATTTAAAATAATAACAGATTGTAATGCACTTAAGTTAACGTTACAAAAAAAAGATATAAATCCTAGAATTGCCCGTTGGGCTTTAGAATTGCAAAATTATGAATATACCATAGAACATAGACCAGGTGAAAGAATGAAACATGTGGATGCGCTTAGTCGATCATTTAATATTTGTATTGTAGAGGATAATCCATTTGAGTATAACATATCTGTTTGTCAATCCCAGGATGAGAAGATTCGAGAGATATGCAAGATGCTGGAGCAAGCCGAAAGTCCATTATACGAATCACGTAATGGAATATTATATCGTAAAAAGGGTGATAATTTACTTTTTTATGTGCCTGAAAACATGGAAAAAAATATTTTGTTCAAATATCATGATCAATTAGGTCACCTCGGAGTGGAGAAAACTGTAGGCACTATATTGCAAAACTATTGGTTTCCAAAATTAACATCTAAGGTTAAGCAACACATTTCTCATTGTTTGAAGTGTATAGCTTATTCACCACTTTCCGGCAAGACAGAAGGCATATTGCATTCTCTCCCAAAAGAAAATATTCCGTTAGATACATTGCATGTAGACCATCTTGGTCCTATGGATAAACAATGCTTATCTAAGAAATATGTTTTTGTAGTTATCGATGCGTTTTCTAAATACGTTAAATTATATGCGACTAAAACGACATCCAGTAAGGAGGTTATTAAGGCTTTGATTGATTATTTTAGTAATTATAACAAACCTCGTTTACTTATATCAGATCGTGGTTCATGCTTTACATCACAAGAGTTTAAGGAGTTCATGAATGAACAGGAAATTAAACATGTGTTGATTGCTACTGGTTCCCCGCAAGGCAATGGTCAGGTAGAACGTGTAAATAGAGTACTGATTCCAATGTTAAGTAAATTAGAAAATAAGGAAGAAAGAAAACAATGGTACAAGGTATTGCATGAGGCCGAGTATGCTTTAAATAATACAAAAAATAAAAGTACAAATGAAACTCCAAGTAGGTTATTGTTCGGAATTGATCAACGTGGTTCTGTAAATGATAACTTAAGAGAATATTTAAATGATAAGATCAATTGTAAACCAAGAGAATTACAGCAGGTGAGAAATGAAGCCTCCGAAAAAATAATTAATTCGCAAAGATATAATGAAAAGTATTTTAATGATAAACATAAGAAACCCTTGAGTTATCAAGAAAGAGACTATGTTATGTTATGGAATTTCGATACCACACCTGGTGCCTCTAAAAAATTAATTCCACAATACAAGGGACCGTATGTTGTTAAGAAGGTACTGCGTAATAGTCGATATGAAGAATCGAAGGGTAGAAATAGAAGATATCGAAGGGTTCCAAAATAGTCAGCGAAGGTACTAAGGAGTATGGGAATCGAAAAATATGCGACCATGGTTAAAATCCAATGTTAGTGATAAGTCTTAGATTGTATGTCTAGTTAAGGAGTTAAGTTGCAAAATTAAGTAAGAATAGTATTTAGTTATTTTGTAAGAATATATTATATTAAGGCTATTATGTTAACAATAGAGATCGAGGACGATCTTTAGTCAGAATGGCCGAACTATAAGAGGATATGCTCTTTACACCGATATTTTAAGTTAGCGCTATAGCATTACTGATGTAGTAGGCGAATGTATCGTCTCTGATAGATGGCGTGAGAGTAGAGTAGACAAGAAGCAGCAGCAGAAAAAGCATATAAGAATAAATAATAGTTTGAACAGAAAAACGCTCTCTAATTAATTGAGGAATAACCACGCTCTTATAAGTCTTATATAAACAATATATGAAGGTATGAACAAGATATAATAGTTTTAATTATTTTCTATGAGATCCATTGCTTCTGTTAAGTTGAGATCATTAAGTTCTTCAGTTAAGTAAGGAGACTTTTGATAAATGTTACTGTTAATTAATGCTAACATTTGTTCAGTAATCTCATATTTTGTGCAACATACATTAAATACACGCATATGAATGCGAATGCGTATTATAGCCACAAGCATTGGTAATAACATTCTGTTACGTGTTTTAGTTTTTACTATAGACATGATACTAAAAACTCTTTCCACGTCAGCATTACTAATAGGCAGAGATAACGCACGAATGGCAAACAAAGCTAAATCACCAAATCTTCTATTTCCACTTGCATTTCGAATATTCCAAACAGCAATCCAAAATTTTAATATATCAACATTTTCATCAAAATCTGGAGAAATATCATGTAATCTAAGTGTTCCTAATTTCCGCCATTGCTCTTCAATTGCGTCCTTATCTACAGTCGTAGCTATAAATTGAAAGTATATATATTTATTAAAAATAATTTAAAATCATATATATAATAAAAAATGTACCTGCTAAATCCCATGGTAATTTTTTAATAGACATAGTAGAAAATTGAGATAAACACTTTTCCGGTGAAAAATAACGTAGTTTATCAATAACAGCCAGATTAAGCGGCAATCTTTGGATTAATTCTTTACAGAGTCGAATAATAGAAGCTAGTATTCTTTCCATAACAACATTTAAGTCATTTCGAGAAATAGTTTTCTTAGTAGCAAATGATAAAAATTTTGTACCAAAATCTATAGAATCCAAAGGAAGTAGAGAATTTCCAAAATCTGAGCCAGCTTTTTCTAAAGCATTTTTTACAGCTTCTATATCAGTCTGATGAAGCATTGTAGGTGAAGTATTTGAAAATTTAAGAGGTTTTAAGCAATTTGGTTTAAAAATGCGTTTCGCTATAGATAATAGAAATATTCGTAAATCAGAATACAATTTTGTTATGTCCGCATTAGTCTCTTGAAATGCTAGATTAATATTAGTGATTTCTTTAAGAATCCCATCAAGAAAAAGAAGATATAATAAATTTGAATCATCGGCATACATTTCTGCCAAAGTTCTTGCAATATAACATTTATCTGTTGATGATTTTGCAACTAATTGGAAAAATTCTTTTAGTTCATTCCATTGCCTCACATTTACTGACACGGCATCTGACCATGCTAACCAGCGAGTAGCAGATAATTGAATTAACTTTGGTGGTTGTTTGCCATTGTTTATTTGTGCATATATTTCTGAATATTGAAGCTGACGAAGAGGACTGTTAGCAAACCAATTTCTTGTTTCTCGTAATAAAAATTCTAGATTTGATGGTAACTCTGTGCAAGCCTTTGCAGCACATAAATTCAATGAATGACAAGAACATCTAATAAGTTGTAAATTTGGAATTTTTTCTTTTAATAATGTATACAAACTGTGATTAACTCCACAGAGATTACTTGCACCATCAGTTCCAATAGCTATAAGATGTTCTAAATTAAGTCCAACTTGAGCAATAAATGTTGAGAAATTATTATAGAAATCATTTGCTGTCGCTGTAGCAACTTTATTAAATCCAAAAAAATTAGTGACTATATTATTCAGTCTTTTACTGAAATATTTAACACAATAAGCCATATATTTAATTGTAGATATATCTGTAGATTCATCTAATATTATAGAAAAATCTTCAGAACCTATATCATCAATGAGTTCTTTTAACATTCCTGGTGCAATAACATGTAATATTATTTTCGAACATTTCGTTCTGTGTATTCGAAGCTTTTCCAATTTTGTACCTTTACCGATCAATTGCAACATTTCACTTAAGTGATCAATATTTCGTATACAACTATGAGATATAACATGTAAAGCCAGTTTTATATCAACTTGTTTACTTTCCTTTGATTTGATTGAAATACCTGTAAAAATATAGTTACATAAATAATAACAATAATATACAATCAATAATACACAAGAATCACATTGTTTACAAGTGTATATAATATAAATAAGTATATAATAACTTCAAATTGCTTACCTGAATCCATTAAGCATTTTTGCTTTGTTAAAATCGAAGCTGATGCTTTCTCTTTATGAATTTTGTGGCACAATGTTTTTTAAGGTCATGTTTCTGTGCTCTTAAAGCAACAAAAAAACCAAATAATTAAGCCCTATTAAACCCAAATAACCCTTTTTTTTTTTTTTTTGGTAACGGGGGAAATCCTTTATGGATACCCTCACTTCTCGGGGGGGAAGCGAGGGTTATGTGGGAATCCCGGCCTACAATTGTCGGCCGGTGTACCCACTAAAACCCCCGAGGTGGCCTTCCGCGCGTTAGGAGAGGCAGGCAGGGACCAGGAACTCGCTGGTGCAATACTTCTGCATCCCCGGCTGTGGTTCCCCTCCGCGCTTACGACCCAATGGCGTTTGGCTGCCATTGAGTCTCCGTCCCGAGGGGAGGAGGAGCGGTGCTCTCCCTCCCCTCTCTACTTCCCTTCTGTGGGTGAATGGGGCCACGCCATTCACCCACCTTCCTCGGGGACCTTGAGCGGACCGCCGTGAGCCCCCGCTCACGACGATCAGGTCCCGAGGGAATCGCATCCGCCGCCATTTGTTAGCGGCCTGATGCGTATTCCAATCGGGGGGATGGAAGGAAGGTATTTCCTTCCTCCCCCATTTCCTTCTCTCCGCTACGTGATAGAGGAGGAGGGGATCGACATGTCCCCCCTCACCTCTCTTTCTCCGAGCCGTCATTTACGGCTCTGAGGGGGAGGGAAGGTCTAAGCCTACCACTCCCTCCTCGCCATCCCGTACGTCTTGCGCCCATCCGGCAGAGGTCGGAGGGGGAGAGCATGCATGTATGGCCGCGATTTGTCGCGGTCCTTGCATCTCTCCCCCCTTAGTGTCATCTCCCCAGATGGGGGGACGGAGACCTCCTCCGACATCTCCTTCGTCCTGCTGTTGCAGCCCCCCTGTTGGGGGAGGAGAGGACGGGGGTGTGGGTGTATCCCGCCCATCTCCATCTACGGTCTCTCCCTCTCCCACACTTTCCTCCTCGACGCTCTCGTCCGCGTCCTCCTCCTCGTCATCATCGCTGCTTTGAGCGCCTGTCGCAGCCGCCGCCGCGGCAACCGCCTCCGCCGCCGCCTCTTCTTGGCGACGCATCCGTTCCGCCACCTCCTTCTGGAGCATAACTGACTCACAGAAGGAGGCGACGGCCTTCCAAATCTCTCCGCTACCGGCCATGCTTTGCACGAGAGCCGGCAGCGAGAGGTCAGCGCCCACCTTTCTGGTGAGCTCTTGGCGCAGCACCTCCCAGGCCGGGCATTCAGCCAGGGTGTGCTGCGCCGTGTCTCTAGCCGCCCCACAGTGATGGCAGCGCGGGGTGTCCTCCTTCTTTATTCGACACAGGTACTCACCGAAACAGCCATGTCCGGTGAGCACCTGTGTCAGCCTATAGGTAGCCTCCCCCTGGGCCCTGTCCGCCCATTCCGCCAGACAGGGCCGGATGGCCCCGACGGTCCTTTGACCCGCTGTGTTTGGGTCGGAAAGGTGGGCATCCCACCTCTCCATAAGGGACCGCCGGGCGTGGAGCCGGATGACCCTTTTAATGCGGGCCGGCAGTTTCTTTCCGCCAGGGCCACCCCGGAATTCCCGTTCTTGCCAGTACATATCTGCATACATCTGCGCGAGGAACTCCAGGGGCGGCCAGCCCGCAATTGTAGTGACCGCCGCGTGGGAGACGGTGCGGTAGGCCCTTGTCACCCTCGCGGCCATGGTGCGCTGCACTCGCCTGAGTGCGTCCTTGGCGCTACGCCTGGCCGCGAGATCCTGCGCCCATATGGGCGCCCCATATAGGGCCACCGAGTTCACCGTCCCCACATACATGCGGCGGACACGGCCATCCGGGCCCCCAAGGTTCGGCAGGAGCCGGTCTAATGCGGCCGACACTCGCTCAACCCTGGGGGTCAGGGCACTAAAATGGTGCCCGAAGCTCCACCGGCCATCCAGTAGGAGACCGAGGTATTTTAACCGGTCTCCCACCAGGATGGAGGCTCCTCCCACTCGGATACGAGTCTCAGGTGGCACCCCGGAGGCGCGACCATAAAAGTACATCGCCTCCGTTTTGCTGGCTGCCACCTTGAGACCAATATCAAAAACACCCCGCACTACGCACGCTGTAGCGGCTTCCGCCCTGGCCGCGGTGTCCCCCCAGCCCTCCCCCTCGGCCACCACGAGCGTGTCATCCGCATAGCAGATGGCGTGGCAGCCACGAGGGAGGGGCAGGCAGAGAACTCTATCGTATGCGAGGTCCCATAGCAGGGGGCCCAACACCGACCCCTGCGGGACCCCGCATTGAACACCCCGTCGGTGCCAGAGCATGTCGGACCCGACATACTCCAGCGTTCTGTCCCGGAAATAGTCGCGGATGATCCCCACGAGGTAGTGTGGGACCCCTCTCCTCAGGAGGGCGTCCCCAACGCAGTCCCAGGGCAGGGTGTTAAACGCATTGGCGATGTCTAACGACACCGCCATGCACACCCCACCCCTTTCTATCGCGGCTTCCGAGAGGGACCTGACGCGTTTGATCGCATCGATCGTCGATCTTCCCTCCCGGAAGCCATACTGCTCCTCGTGGAGATCCATTCCTTCCCGGGACAAATGCTGGACGAGGCGAGTAGCAATGATCCTCTCCAGGATCTTCCCTACCTCGTCCAGCAGGCAGATCGGCCGGTAACCCGACGGGGTGCCCGGTTCTCTGCCCATTTTGGGAAGAAGGACCAACTTGGCCTTCTTCCACTGGGGGGGGAACACCCCTTGCCTGAGGCACTCGTTATATATATGCCTCAGGCGCTCACCAAGGAAGCCGAAGGCCCGGACCCATATCTTTCCGGGTATCCCGTCCGGCCCGGGTGCTTTGCGCGACCCTATACGCCGGACGGCCCGGATGACCTCGTCCCCAGTTATCTCCGCATCCTCGCTTATCTCGTGGGGCCCATCTAAGTTTGGACCCCACTCTAGCGTGGACCCCTCCACCTGTTGGGGAAAGAGGGTGTCCACTACTCTGCGAAGGATGTGGTCTTCCAGGGACTGCGTCACGGGGGGCGCCCAAGCTCTGTGTTTCCTCAGAACTATCTTGTATGGGCGCCCCCATGGGTCCGTGTTGAGCGACTTGAGCAGTTCGCTCCAACATGTGGCCCTCGACTTCCTGATGGCTCGGCTAAGGGCGCATTTCGCTTCCCTATAGGCGGCCAGGGCGTCCTCCGTTGCTCTCCTTCCCACGTTGCGTGGGAGCCGGGAGAGCGTGTGCCGAGCCCGGACGGAGGAGCGCCGTAGCTCGGCGATTTCCTCCGTCCACCAGTATACAGCCCGTCTTGGGCGAGACTTGGCCCGGGGCATAGATGCGTCACACACTTGGTGCATGACGCCCCGGAGCCATTCCACTTCCTCGTGGATGTCCCGCCCCGTCGCTCCCTCCGGCATCCCCCACGTTACCGCACGTAAGGCGGACTCGAGCTCCTCCTCGTCGAGTTTTGTGAGGGCCCATCTCGCTTCGTTGCCCCCCCTTGGGGTGGGCGAGGAAACAGCCGGCGCGCGGTACCCAGGACCACCTCTATGTACAGGTGGTCCGAAAGAGTTTCCCCTCTCATACCCTTCACCACGCGCCAGCCACTTACCATGCGTGCCGCATACGGGGAGCCCATCGTGATATCCACGATGGACTCACCCTGCGGCCGCACGCAGGTGCTTACACGACCCCTGTTTAGCACACAGAGGCCGTGCTCACTCGCCCACCCAACCAGGGCATTACCCCTTCGGTCCCGGCGAGTTTCGCCCCAAGCCGGGGACTTGGCGTTAAAGTCCCCGGCTACTATTATAAGGGCGTCGGGGGTGTCGTGCAGAATGCCTTGTACGACCGCCCCCAATCGTTCGAGGAACGTTTCAAACTCGCCGGGTGTCCACCTAGGGGGGGCGTAGCACAAAGCTACGTATATGGGCCCCCACTTCACGGCAACGAACCCCCCTCCTCTTTCTATTAGCCTGAGGGAGGGGGGAGTTCGCGCCAGCCCTCACTATTGCCGCCGAGCCGCCGGCATTCCCGACCCAGTTATCATTGCGTTCGGGGACCGTGTACGGCTCGGCGACAATCGCCAGTCCGACGTCACGCTCGACCAGGTTCTGCAAGAATAGTTGCTGCGCCTGGGCGGCGTGATTAAGATTGGCTTGGAGGAGTCTGGTGGTCATGTTTATTTCTGTTCACCAGGCTCCTCCAGCACTACCTCCATCTGCTCACCTTCCCCACCCTCCGCGTTCGTAGCGGACTCCGGTGGGGGGTGATCCACAGACGCTTTGTCCGTCCTTACTCGTGGCCCCCTCTGAGGTAGGGGGGCTCCCACTCCATAGCCCCCCTCCCTGTACAGAGGGGGTGGAGTCCTGCATCTCCTCGTCTTTCTTTTCTCCCTCCGTATTGGGGGGGGAGGCTGGTGGGATGGGCTTAATTACCTGCCCGCTCGCTTTCCTCCTTGGTGCGGTACAGGCGCGGGAGCCCGCGCGATGATTGGCCGGACGGTCGAGATCCGCGCACACCGGGCATCTCACCGGGGCCGTGCAGTCCCGGGCCGCATGCCCGGATCTCCCGCACCTGTAGCAATCCCCTCCCCTATCTATGGGGCTCGGGCATTGGGATTTTGTATGTCCCTTCCCCATGCACCTATAGCACTGGAGAGGTCTCCTCTCCAGTGCCTCCACACGGGAATTGGTCCACCCTATCCTGAGTTTCCTGGCTGCGACTAGCTTATTAGCCGCAGTCAGGGGGCAGCGGACCCACGCCGTGCCTAGGCCTCTGCCAGCGAACCGGATTAGTCCGACTTTGACCAAGTCAGGGGCGCATCCGCCGGCAGAAGCCACCGCCTCCTTAACGTCTCCCTCCTCCGTTGACTCGCACAAGTCACGGATTCGGAGCTCTGCTGTGGGGATGGGGCAAGTAACCCTCACCCCCTCCTTCCCTGCTAGCACCTCCCGGATCTTTCCAGCGAGCTCCTCTGCCTTTCGCCGGTTGTCCGGGCCGCCCACCTCAAACACCTGCGCGCCCGTGACTGCTTTTCTGGCAGTCATCCCGTCGATATTCAGGCTGGCCAGGTCTATTTTCTCCGTGGCCAGCCTGATAGTCTCCTTGTATTGGCCGGGTGGGCAGGTGATGACCACCGCGGCCGTCCTTGGAGCCCTTCTCCTCTTCGTCTTTCCCCCTCCGTTCCCCTGCACAGGGGAAGGCGGGGGGCCCGTGCGGGGGGTCGGGATTGGCTCGCGCCTTTACCGACTCCCCCGGGTCTGGCCGCTGGAGTGGGAGCGCTCATGGCTTGACTCTCCGCGGCTTTGCCCCGGCGGGCCTTCCTACCAACCACCGTCCTCCATGCCTCTTCGTTCCCCTTAATGGGGGGCTGCGAGGCAGGTCCATCGGTGGTGACGGCTTCCTTCCTCTTCCTCTCAGGGGCTTTTTGGGGCCCCTGTCCATTTCCGGCCATGCTTTTTGGGGGTTGAGGGACCACAGGCTCCCTTTTCCCCCTCGGAGCTGGCCGTGGAGCGGATGGGGGAGAGGTTGCATCCTTACTCCCCTTCTTTCCTTTATTCTTCTTTTTCTTTCTCACCTCCCCCTGTGCCCCTGCCCCGGTGCAGAGGTTGCTGGGGGGGAGTCTCCCTTGGAAGTCCCACGTCTTTACCCTTCTGAGAGTCAGAGGCCATGGCCTCTTTCTCGATGACGGAGGCGGAGACGTAGGACTCCAGCGTCAACGTCGGAGGTGACTTGCTCTTCCGGGGTTGGGGTGTGGGGACAGGAATCGGGCTCAACTTCACTGCCCTGGAACCCTCGCCATAGAGCTCATTGAGTCTTTGGAGCATTTGGTTTCGCTCCCTCAATGCCCTTTCCCTTCTTGCTTCATCGTCCGCTTCCACGTCTATCGCCATCCGGCTGAGGCCTTCTACGACCTCGTCGAATTCCCCGCGTTTTTCCGCGGGGAGGCCGGGTGGGTAGACGTCTATGTACCTGGCCCCTCCTTTAAGCGCTGGGCCCCTAATGTAGGGGCTCGGCTCTTGGGGGGGTTGCGATGCTTTCCTTCTCTCCTCTTCTTTTTCCCTCCTCCCCTCCCAGGGGAGGTTGGAGTGAGAGGGGAGGGGTGGGAAGGCCTTCTTATCGTCTAGTCGAAGGGAGGTATCCATCTCCTCCCCCTCCGAGCTAGACTCATATCTATTGGCCCTCCTTCTCTTCACTCCTCTGTTCCTCTTCCAGCTTGAGAGAGGGGACTCGGAGGTCGGAGCTGCTGGTTGTCGGGTCTCCTTCATCTCCCGTATTTCCGCTCTGAGCCGTTCGACTTCCTTCCTGTATCGTTCCAGCTCTTTCCTGTTCCCCATCGCCTCATTCTCTCGTGCTCTCCCGGCAAGAACGGTGGTGGCTGCCCTAACCATCGCAACCACCTTTCGCATCTCCCCGACTAGGCTGCCCTTCATACCGTTGGAGCAGTTCGCTATTTTGTATATCGTGGCAGACTGCTCCACCATCCTTGCAACAATGTCCTCCAGAGGGGCATGGGATAGCTCCTCCTCCATGTCCTCCTCCCGCCTGAGGACCCCACTCCATCCGGCCCCCTTGGGGGGAACGAGTGGGTCGAGGGCCCTCCGGGCGCTTTCCTCTCGCGCTTCCTCCTTTTTCTGTCTGGCCCGTTCCTCCTCCTTTTCTTTTTACTCACATACAGGCCGCAGCCTGGCTTCGGGTACCTTCCCTTTCCTTTCATCCTCCGTAGGGCCTCCTCTTCCGTGATGTTCACGACGTCCACTTCCTCGTCTATCTCTATGGCACTTCCGTCGAGCGAGTCCACCTCCATGCCCTCACGTGTCCACCTCGGCTGGTCAGGGGGATTTGGCTGTGGTTGAGAGGGGGTTACGCCCCCGCTCTTCTCACCGTCCCTCTCGCCACCCGTTGTAGGAGTGGAACCAAGTTCCACTTCGTTGGGTGCTGTAACCCAAATAACCCTGTGATCGAAGCTGTTAACCCATAATAACCCCAAAACGCAATGTATTAAGCCCATTAACCCTATAGCTAAAGAACCCAACCCGTAATACCCCCACAACCCCATAACCCGAACCTCAATAACCACAAGACTACGGCAATTGTACTCAAACTCTTATAGCGCAACCTGTCATCGCCTAAGCTTCCCAAAACCCAAACTGTTAAACCCCAATAACCCCATAATCCTATAACCCCATAACTGAAATCACTAAACACAACCGCTCATAGCGCAAACTTTCATGTCCTATGATTCATAAAACCCAAACTGTTAAACCCCATAACCCCATCACCTTATATCTTTTTTCTTTTTTTTTTGGTGCCCTGGATGTAGACACAGGTGAGCTAGTGTAAAACTGATTTTGGTCGTTTATCTGAAAATATCGAATATCTTCTAGAACCCCACACGGGTTTTTTGAGGTTATAACAAAAACCTGACGTGATGGTGTTAAACGGACTGCGGATTCGGCTTCAGCGACCCCAAAAACATATAGTAAACATGGTCTGACCCCCAGACCAGAAAAAAAAATTTTTGTTGTGGGGCTGTGTAATTTTTTTTCATAACGAAATATTTGTAAATTTTATTTACCTTTAAAAATGTTTTTTTCTTCCCATTCTTGACGATAACGTTTCTCATATTTTGCATATTTACCCCCATTGCACTTGTTTATAATACTTATATACTTATAATTAAAAATATTTCCTTTTTTCGCACTATGACTCTGAACATGGACGATAAGACAAACGGAAAGTATATGTTATAGATTCTTGTTCTTTAGCACATATTTTCATTGCCCAATGGCCTTCTACAATTAGGCCTGTTCTACAATATGTCGTCTGTCGAAACGCAGCTGATGATCCAATGAGAGAATTTCTTTTTCGAAAATGAGATCTCATTGGACCATCACCTGCGTAGTAGAGTAGCCCAATGGCTTTCGCAGATATAAGTAAAATAGCCCAATCGGCTATCAGTCGCCACTAGTTAAAATTCGATCGCCAAGTCCGTACGTAAGTAGCCCATTTGGCGACATGTAGCCCAATCTGGCCACCCTGGTAGAGGGTATAAGCCGGTTCTAACTCAGGTCCTCTCAGGGAGGCGAGGTGCGAGGGGATCTCAGTGGAGCGGGGGGATGACGTCACGCGGGATTTCGATGGCGCGGGGGCTGCGGGGCGGGGGACGCACGTGTTGGATGTTTTATGACAAGCATAAACAAAAAACAGCGGTATTCCTTTGAAGAGGATTTTGGGCCTAACCCAAAATCGTTTTCTCTTTTTTTTATTTTATTTTTTAAGGAAAAATTTTAACAGCGCCGATGTTCGGCTGCTTTGTGCTCTCGCGGTACACACATAATATAAATAATTCTAGATTTTTTCAAATTACGCGTCGCACAAATTTATAAACAATATAAACAAATGGCGCCCCAGGATAATTTCTCTCTATCCCTTTCTCTCTCTATCCCTCTATCCTTCTATCTTTATTCCTCTCTCTTTCTCTCTCTATCCTTTTATCTCTCTGTTATCTCTGTATTATCGCAAGCATAAACAATATTACCGATGTCCATTTAATAAACAATGTAAATAGAGGTATTCTTTTGAAGGATTGGGCGGATGGAAATACGTGCGAAGAAATTACATCATGATTTAGACATATTAAAACTCTTTATTCTTGTTTTATATATTTTTCTTACGTACTATGGACGAAAAACTAAAGCTGCCAGCTCGCAATCGACGAGCTGATGCTTGTTGAAAGCGTCACTTGCGCGTATTACATTTGATATTTCTTTCGGATTTATTACAGTGGACGCGATATTGGAGAATTGCGTAAACTTGACATCAACTGTTTGGATAATTTTATCCAATCGATCAACAGTTACATCTATGCATTGATCGAGATCGAACATACGATGTAACGTCGATTCGATCATCATCATGCATACGCTTGAAGATTCGAAACATATGAGTTTGACGTCGTTAATCATACGAACCCTCACTGTTAGCGGTCCAACGCTTATGAAATTGTAGTCATCTTTAGAGTCGTTTCGAAGGAAATTTTGAATATTGCGACGTTGCTCGTAGAGTCCCTTCCACGTTTCTAAAGATAATATCAATTCCTTTTGTCGATGATCTCCTATGGCAATCTCCACGTAACTCGGTGGACCCACGTTGATACCAATTTCGAGGAATTTGAATTCCGTAGCTGTCAATGCGTATCGTCTACCTAGTATACGAATCGCACGACGCTACAGCTCGAACGAAATGCTACAGAAAAAATTAAAATTAAATAATAGTAATACAATTTGTAAAAATATAAAAAATAGAAAAAAGTTAAACGAAACTTACTCGTTACATTTGTTCTCAAACGATGGAGTTTTATCACGACTCGGTACGTAATTATTCACGCATCTTCCGATGCCGCTGCTGCTGCCGCTTCTTTCGACGAAGTACATTTCTCTGAGGTTATGAAAAGTGAACCACGAGCGGTTAACGTGACACTGATCGTACAAGAATTAACCGAGTATACATGATGCTCATTTTCCAAAAGTATAATGTGGTGGGGGATCAATGCTTCTAACGCTTTGAATTTTAGGAGAAGGGGGAGACGACGCTCAGACAAAAAAAATTTTTAGGAACGCAAGGAAAGGTCTAGGGAGGGGATATAAGAGATAAAACAAATTAATGTTTGCATATTTTATTTTCTTGCAATTCTCTCTGGCGTTGCGACCACCAGTTAAATATTTATTTTAAATACATTTTGTAATATGCGCAATTCTTAACATGCTTTCCACATCGCATACTGTTGGTAATATCTAATTTATTTAGAGAATCAATATCTTCATAGTCTGCATCCAAGGTTTCAATAATATAGCCATTTCCCACATCGCCTAGTATATCGGTCAGCCATTTTCGCTTTTCAAGTCCTTTAACGTACACGACAGATGATTCTTCGTGTATCGTACCAACGACAGCTGTTGTAATTACACGCTGAGCCAAGTTATATGGGACGTTTCCGTCTTCCCATTGTAATCCATGATAATTTCTAATCACCCATGAAACTTGACGTTGGTCAGATTTTGTAAGCACGCTCCACGGTACAGGACTTACGAAAAAATAATGTGAGAGAACATATCCCTTTCTCAGGATTGCAACTTCCTTTACGAAGAATAGTTTGTCGATGATAAATCCTTGCAGATCCACAAACGTTGGTATAGACATGACGAGATCTCTCTCTTTCTCTCCGATGCATCAGTCGAGAGGAATGACACTCTAAAATTATCTTGCAACACTGATTTATATCCTGCTCCTACTCCCCTCTCTCTTGTGTCGATGTTATCGTTTAGGTGATTTTGCGTACAACGTTGGTCAACGGATTGTACTGGATCACGCGATCGTGTATGATGAGACAGTACGCAGTGGTATTCATCGGCACGTTCTCCTTACATTTGAATTTCAATCTCACATCCACGGTTGCGGTTTTGACCGATTCGTTTTGTCGAGAACAATCGATAATCACAAACGGACCGTTAAGTAGAAACGTCAAGACAGTGAGATTTGGTTCGAGATACTCATATCCGTAATAGTTCTTGCAGAAGCGCGTGTACGTGTCGTAGAGAATGGACCATCTGTTTTTATCGAAATCCAGATTCATATCGTCGTACGGATAACATTCCGAGTTCAGATAGAGTTTCACGTTGATCAATTTGCAGTCGTCGAATCGACTCGTATCCTCAGACACGATATTTTTCCGGCTTGTCTGCAGAGCGAAGACAACGTATCGTGGTTTCTCCAACTGAGTCGCGGTCTTAATGGCCCACGAATGCTTGGTTGTACGCTGCAATAGCAGAAACTCGTACAGATCCCACGAGCGAAAACCCATGCTGAGATATCGTCTGCTTTCCAGAGCACGCAGCATCGACAGCTTTTCGATCTCGCTCAACAGCACGTGTGGCATTCGCCATTGTATCTTGAATATGTTGATCACAGGCTCCAGTGTCGAATCTCCAAACAGACAATTGTTGTCATTGCGCGATCGTATTATAAAACCAATTCGTGACGAGCGTTAATCACCACGCGTCTGTAATCCTCGCAAAATCCCAATAACATGTAGAGCGGTATGCAAAAATTGAATTGTCCATTCGCATGGGTCGACGGATCCCAGCCGGCGTTCCTCATAATCACGTTTCTATCGGATGATACTGTTACATAGTGTCTAAGCGTAGTAGTTATTCCTATGTTTTTATTGCGATCAATCTTAACGCCATCGAGTTCGTATCGAATCTCATCGAACATGAATGCGACGCAATTATTTCCCAGTATCACATCACTTCCTTCAGCAGGTTTGGTTTTCGTTAGTTGTTCCTCGATATATAGGAAACTCTCATACGGCAATGTATACAGATCCTGTTGTTGTATGGGTATTCTTATCTCGTCACTGCGTCCGAACGTTGTATTGACGAACGGGTTAAACGGGTGAGTCTCGATCTTGACGATACGATCGTCAAAGATCGGTTCGTCACCGATGTTGAGAATGTCGGTCATCGTTCAGCTGTTTCGCACCGCGAATTCCAAAGATTGTAAAAACGCAACGTTTGATGCGCTGAGTTTCTTTTTCTTGGATGATTGGATATTAGCGAACGTCGACGTTGTTGTTGTTGTTGTTGTCGCTGGCCTCGTAAAGATTGTGTTATCTCTCACGTCCTTCGATCCGTTCAACACGAGCATCTCATACGTCGCATACGTACGTTATCATCGTAGCCGTCGTACGTGCAATCTTATGGTGATCTCTTCTCCTCGAAAATCGAGCAATCGTCCGTTCTGGTCGACAACGCGTAACGTTAAATCCGTAATGCTCCGCGCGATGATTGGCAGGTAAATGATCTGCGCAGGCGTTTCCGATATCTTATATCCAGGTGGTACTCTCGGTGAAAATTCATGTATCGTATGAACGAGTTTACCGTTGTTGTACGCACCCGCGGTCACGTTATACTCTATACGGATAATATTCACGTTGATAATGTTAATCGGCATGTTCGATTCGTACCATTTTCGCGGTTCGAAAATACGATTCGAGAATCCTAGCAGCGATCCAATGTTGTTGGACTTGCTAAAGTTTATTCTGTAGGCGCATTTGATCTCGCTCCTCATTGTATTGTAATTAGAGCGGAGCACTATCGGATATTCTTCATCTTCATAGTCAATGTGTTTCTTATCACGTCTCCGTAAAATTGCATGTTTCAAAAATTCATGTATATTTTGCAACTCATACGATCCCTCGGGAATCGTAATTTCCGCGTCGTCTTTGCCAAAGTAAAATTTATTATTCGAGGAATTCACGTTCGGTATCGTGTGATAAGTCTCAAAATCTGTTAGACCGAGCTCGTATTCATCGTCGCTCAAATCTACGGTGAGAAAGAAGTTTGCCGCGAGAACGCTACTCTTCCCAGTCAACGTGAATGTCATAGATATGTCGACAAAACTGCTTAACGAATACTGAGTTAAATAGCGCAATATCTGTCTTTAAATTCGCTTGCATCGAGCGTTTGAAGAAACTGCAAGCACAATTGTCCGCAGATGCTCTGATCGTAAGTTTGAACAGGTGTGTAATTGTACTGTATCTTCGTTACGTTTCGTCCGAGATATCACACTAATTCATTCGGTGGAAGATTGCCGAAACTGTCGAAATATATAGCGCGATTCCCCCTCTTTGCATACGCTACCCAATGAGTACCTGGTCCTTCGACACTATCCAAATTTACAATGCCGCTTTCGTTTTGATATATACCACCGATCGGTAACGAGTTGCGCATGAAAACACCTCTAAAATATGGAATGCGCATACGTTTTGCCAGTTGCAGCAATTGTACGTTGGTAGTTGCGCCCTGCGGCATTTTTAGCGTCTCTTTGACGTTTTTTTTCTCGTTGAGGCTCCTTGTCTGTATTTGTAAGAAGCGAAGTATAATCCGCGACCTTCCATGGCGCGATTGTGACGTAGCATCTCTTGCAACTGACGTTGCGCGGCTTTTCCGTCGTTCACCGCCTTCGCTACACCAGCCGCTCTACCGACCAGGAATCCGAGCGCACCCAACATTGGTAGAATCGGCAATACACCACCGCATTTCGCTACCGGAAGTATCCGTTTCTTTGCCGTTTTTTTCTTCGTCTTCGTCGTCTTCAGACCCATACCGAGCTTCGTCTTGGCTTTCATCGCTGCCCAGACAGCTGTGGCGGCGGCTCTCTCACCGAGAGTCGAATCTCTCGCAACGATGCGATTCCGCGCTTTTTCGGCGAGTATCCTATCCGCCGCGTGTCTCTCGGTGACATCGTTGCTCCGAGAGTATGCTATATCGTGTTCACGACACGCGGCGTCCAATGGGTTGATACCTCGATCGCTTCTGACTAATCGCTTTTGCAACCGCGTGCCTGGCCCACAAAACTGATAGTCGGGAATATGGAATTCGATCGGAAGTGTGTTTATCGCGTGATTTAATAGGCCCCTACCTATTTTCGTTGACATTCCCTGCAATTCTTTATCAACGGCGCCGGACCGTCGATGTGCGTTTCCTGCCACGGCTGATTGTAGTGTTCGTAACAGCGACGATACGTCTGAACCTCCGGATCCGCCTTTATGTGTTCCGGAAGCTTGTTCCACATGTAGTGGACGTGATCACCGCACATTCGCAACAGAACTGCTTTCGACACAAATTGTAGCTGTTCGACGCTCAAATCGTGCGAATATCGAAAGGACTTGATAGCAGAACGAACATTTTTTTTCTACTGAGCGACTCGTGATTTCGCGCACCTATAAATAGGCAGGCGTTCGATCCAATCGGCAGTGTCGAAAAATGAGATTCGTACGACAACCTTTGACGATATGTGTGACAAATTGCGATGACAGATTACGATTAATGGGAGACAACGCGGAGATACGCAGGCACGGTACGATGCTACCGACTACTATACGCGCGATCGTTTGCGGCCCCTCGAATTGTGGTAAAACCAACGTTCTGATAAGTTTACTGGAAAGTCCGCACGGTGTACGTTTCGAGAACGTGTACGTGTACTCGAAGTCGCTGCAGCAGCCGAAATATCGATATCTGGAGAATTTGTTGACATCGATCGACGAAATCGGCTACTTTACGTTCTCCAATAACAGTGACGTCATTCCACCGAGCGAGGCACGTCCAAACTCGATTTTCGTCTTCGATGACGTGGCGTGCGACAGGCAAAATAAGATAAGAGAGTACTTCTCAAGGGGTCGTCACTCGAACGTCGACTGCTTCTATCTCTGTCAGACGTACACGAGAATACCAAAACATCTTATACGCGACAACACGAACCTGCTGATCTTGTTTAAACAGGACGGTACCAACTTGAAACACGTGTACAACGATCACGTGAATACCGACATGTCGTACGAAGATTTCAGTGAATTATGTCGTACTTGTTGGCAACAAAAGTATGGATTCCTAGTGATAGATAAGGACAGCTCGCTTACGAACGGGTGATACAGAAACGGATTTAATGTGTTCGCGATAGTGCAAAACGATTAGTCGCTGCCAACATTCTGCGGAGAGGGGTGAAACGCTGGACACTCTGTCGCCATGGCTGAAAGCGATAATATTTGCGAGCCTGAAAAGACTGCGAGGGAGATTGAGAAAACGAGTGAATCGACCCGCAAGAAACATCGCGCTTTGAAGACCAGTAAGATCGACGATGATATCGCAGTCAAGACCCATTTTAGGCCTATTATCGAGCCACTACAAAAAATCATCGACTACTCTAGTTCAATCGCGGTGAAAAACGAGCCGGAGAGTAACACCGACGTGATGATTAAAACGTTACTCATCACGCGGGACAAGGAGGAAGAGGAGGAGGAGGAGGAGGATGCGACACCAGAAAAGAAACGATTGAAGGCGAATCGTTTATTGACGTCACATACATCGGATGCTTAACTGGATGAACCACTGATAACATCTACACCGTCCGCAACAACGAGAACCGTACAACCCACGATACCCGAATCACTCGCAATCGAAAATGTTTTCGAAACCACGCATAACCCGCTCGAAACATCCGTTCGAAACAGGTTACAAACGTCGGAAGGTCAAGAAATGTTACGAGAGCACTTGGGGCCACTGGTACAAAAGTACATGAGCGCTCTCCTTGGCGATGAAAAAAACGAGATCGATCACGTGTACGGTGTCTATTTCAACAATAATGAAATGCAGCTCGGTAACAAACGATTCGACATTGATAGAGATGACTCTATAATCATAGACAAAGTGAGGTACATTGGTGCACCAGGATTATACGAGTTGATCTTCAAGAGAATTCCCGACGACGTCATATACACTGAGGACGATATGCAAAAATATAAGAGCATATTAATGGTGACGAGTGCGCATAAACGCCAATATGATGCGCAAGGTCAATTAAAGAGCAACAGGGGATATAAGTATAAATAAATAATTGCACCGTTGATGTCGATCGAATCGAAAAAGAAAAAATGCGGTACAGGAGTATTTATGCCTCGCGCGATGACGCTAACCGACAATAAGATCGATTACGTGCACTGAGACGATCCCAACGAGCTAGTGGTTCGTCTACGATTACTCGACGCTTCATTGCCGAGCTGGCCACAACGCTCACGACAACGAGAGCCTGTCGATCATCGATGAACTTCGCGAAGTTGGTCTTATGATAAATTAAACGGTGTCTCGACAAAACTTATCAGTCGATCGATGTCACTCGCATTGAGAAAAAAAATGCCCATCAACAAATTTGGATTATTCGAACGGAGAAATGAAGCAATTAGAACAAGCGATCATTGGGGTAAATCGGTAACAAGTTACTTGCGTCAAAACGCTCTGTGTCGCGTCGCTACGGACTATGACGCGAGGTCGCGCAAGATTCGCCGTGTAGCGCAACCTGAGGCTGATACCGATGCAGGCAACAAACTGTATGTGGAACAATGCGTTAAAACGTTGAAGAATCAGACGAGAAGCTGAATGCGTTCGAGAAAGACGTGCGAGCTTTGCAGACTGCGATAATCGAGCTTCAGCGTGCGATTAACACTAATTCAGAAACAGCTACGAACGGCTAAGGAGCGGCTACGAACGGGTATCGAACGGGTCAGGAACGGTTACGAACGGTGATAATCAGGGTACATATCGTTTGATCGACGAAACAACGATGGATCGACGATCGGGAATAACCGAGAAAACGAACGGCAACGAACGGTAGCGGATGATAAAGAACGGCTATTGAAAAACGACAAACGACAGTGAACGGCTCAGAAACGGCTACGAACGGCTATCGAGCGGCAACGAACGGTAGCGGACGATAAAGAAAACGGCTATTGAAAAACGGCAGTGAACGGCTCAGAAATGACTAAAGAGCGACAACGAATGATAAAACGCACGGTGATACTCGGGGCACACATCGTTTGATCGACGAATCGAAACAACGATGGATCGGCAATTGGGAATAACAAGACGGTCGCGCGTCTTGGTTACAGTTGTTAGATGGCTCGTTGTTAAGGTCTCGGACGTCGTTAAGAGTTTCAACGGTGCTCTAATCTTGATTAAATTAATTTAAAAATCAATAAACACCTTAAGCTCACCAATTACGTATTTTTGCCGAATACGTATACACAAAAATGACGATGAATGTAAGAAACATTTAAAATTGTTACAAGAAGCTTTTAATTATCCACAATATAATATTGATTCAGCTATTAATGATGATGAGAGAGCTTTTGCGTCACAGTTGGAGAATATAATTAAAGACTCCATTGATTCTGCCTTGACGTTTGAAAGTTATACCACTTTATGTTGCGAAGATAATACTGCGCTTCCTGAAACTCATGCAATTGAAGAAGATTTTCATTATAACGATATTATTAATGATAATAAAAAAGTTAAAACCATGATAGATTTTGAATATAAAGAAAAAGCTGTTCAATATTGGCATTCTGGTAAAACGGGAAATTTAAAATTTGAAAGTGTACGAAGTAAATTTAAAAAAATTCAGAATATTACGATGTTATATAGATGGGAAATGCAAGTGAAAGAAGGCGGCACAAGAAATAAAAAATTATTGGAAATTAGCAAATATGTCATGAAACAGTTTCAAAATGCACATTTGAAGTCAATACCAATTCATGATATTGATATTAAGAGATGGGCTTTAAATGCAAGAAACGAAGTTAAACTACCTCGAGAACTTTTCACGGCTTCATCAAAGTGGATTCACAATTTTAAAATAAAACGGAATCGTATCCAGAAAAATTAATAAATTCACTACCCAAACGCTCTTATCAAAGAAAGGTGATTTAGTACAAGAAGCAAATCAGTTTGTATCCAAAATTAGGGAGCAAATCTCATTATTAGGAGCTGACAATGTTTATAATTCAGATCAGTCTGGTTTTAATTATGAATCACATGCAGGACGAACATTATCTTTTAAAGGAATAGCAAAAGTTGAATGTTTAACACAATCGAAGAATTCATTAACACATAGCTATACGATACAACCGATTGTATCAGCTAGTGGATTACTCAAGTCGCCTTTATTTATTGTTTTACAAGAAACGGGTGGGCAGTTCGGACCTGTTGTTGAAATGAACATATATAAAGCAGAAAATATTGTCGTAGTACCTTCAAAATCGGGGAAATTATCATCTGATCTGGCAGTTCAATGGTACAAAGATATTTACTTGTCTGTGGTTGATGAACAATCGGTTTTATGTTTAGATTCGTGGACAGGACAAACAAAGAAAAATTTTGACAACGTTTATCTAGAAGGCAAAGATGTCAACATTTTTACAATTCCTGCTGGAACAACTGGTATGATTCAACCCCTAGATGTTTATGGGTTTAGACCATGGAAAAATTTTTTAAAGCATTTTTCAGATCTGATAATTTTATATGGCTTTGATGTCAATTTACATGCAAGAAATAATGTATTGAAACTTCAGTCGCTGATTCATAACCAGTTTTCTTCAGCCAGGTTCGTAAACATGTTTAAATATGCATGGTATAAAAGTGGGTATATTCAAGAAAAACCACCTAAATGCAAGACTCCTGTCCAATACTGTTTTGAAAATTGTGACATATCCTGCAAGTATTGTAAAGATAATGCATTCATTAGGTGCGCTTGGTGTACACATTATATGTGTCTTATTCACTTTTTTGATCCCAACAATGAAAGCGGCCCTCATTATTGTAAAGACTATAAAGAATAGCCACTAATTAACATTACTAAAGTCAGTCATATTGTAACATTTAATTAACTTAAATTTTTTAAAACTTGCTAAAATACAAATATAATATATAAAAAAAAACAAAAAAAACAAAAAATAAAAAACCACAAATAAAAACACAAAAAAATTTAAAAACAAATAAAAGAAACAAAAAAAATAAAACAAAATGGGATCCACGCGGCCACGTCCCCGTCGTGATCCTGGGTAATGCTAAGGGCCGCGGTTTCTTGCTCTTATTAAGGGTAGGTTTTCCTTCATCCCCTTATAGAATTGAAGGGTTGATCAGACTAACTTGTAAATATTAATTAATTTGACGATAAATGAAACTGTTTACCATTACTTCGGGATAAATTTAAATAAGAATTTACGTAAGAAATTCGATGAAAGGGTAGTTACCCTTTAAAACTAATTTTCTAAAAAAATCCCCAAACAGGTCAATTTTGTTTTGGATGTGAGTGTAACATATTTTTTTCAAAATTTTTGAATAAAATTTGCAATTTTCCGGGCATTTTTTTAAATTTTTGTTTTAAACACAGGGGTAGTTTACCCCCTAAAAATGATTGAATCGAGTCGAAAATTTTTCATTTTTCATATCTCTTGGTGATGCAACTATTTTATTTGGTTCGGGTCGAAAATACTAAATCCTTATATACAAAACAATTAAATCGACCCCAGACACCCCTTCATTCAAAGGGGTGTTTCACTCCCTAAATATGTTTCTCCGCCGATAAAAAAAAATACGTATGTCTTATTTTTACGTCTACTATAACATATTCAAAAATTATCAAAATCGGCGATTTACATTTGGGTAGTGTTACTTGTCAGCATACATGCTGGCGAGAAACTCTAGGGGGGGCCATCCTGCGAGGACAGTGGCCGCAGCGTGGGACACCGTCCTGTAGGCCCTAACCAATCTGGCGGCCATGTATCGCTGGATACGGTGAAGCCGATCCTTGGCTTGCCGCCTGGCCGCCAGATCTGCCGCCCACACGGGTGCAGGAACCCTTGCTCCTAGTTACTCTCCCGTGTACGACACGGAACCCGACCATCCGCCTGAATTCCCGCAATTGTCGCCTTTTCCTTCTCCAGCCCACGAACCAACTCCCGATTCTCATCTCTTCTCTCCTCCCGCTCTTCCTCCCCCTATTTTCTCTTGGATCAATTTTCGTGATCGAACCGCAACGATTCTCTCCTTAACCTACCCTGAATACACAGATCCCATCCTGCCAGGTACTTTCGCCTTGGGGACCTGGCCCCGTACACATTCCTAGCCTTAAGGCTTTTCTCCGCACCGCTTCTCCCGATATTTCCATTCCGTGTTTCACCCCCTTTACCGATAACCCCATAACCTTTCCCATAGAATACTTCCGGGAAAGGTATCCTCCTGATCTTGATTAGACCCTCTTCGTCTCGCACACACACACACACACACCTCACGTACATACACATACTCACTTAATATTGTTACAGAATCATGTACTAGACCGTATCGATTTATGATTAAAATTTTTATATAATCTTTCTTTATAATGTATAATAAATTCATTTAAATTTATTCTTTCGCGTCCAACTCAATTGATCCCTCACTTCTCCCACGCTCCTGAATCGCACTTGGTCCCGTCCCGGGTAAAAAGGATTAAATTCCTTTACCAAAAAGGAGACCGTCGAGCGGTCATTTGGACCAGAAATAGCGTAAAATCGACCCTTGCGGTCGTTGACCTATTTTTGGGCCTCCCGCAGGCTCGCTCGACCCGAGACATCTGCCCTTAAGGCACCTGTTCTCGGAATACAAGTGTCACGTCCTTCCTTCGGCCCATCTTTCCTCGGGCCTGGACGTAACAACCTCGAGTTTACGCAATTCCACAGCTATAAAATTTTCAGAAAAGACGCTTCGCTGTGGAAATTTGGCTTTGCGATCATTGCCTCTGCGCCGTACCGTCCGTCCCAGTGCGTTATGAGCCTAACATCTACACGATTCCGCACATTTTCCATCGTTTTGCCAAATACCGCATTGTTCATTAATTTATATAAATTTTTTTCGAAATCGTTTTTAGCCAATGTTCCGAAATGTGTATTTAGTTCTATGTAATTTTGAAGCCAGGGAGATTGCGAAAACTGTAAAATTCGATGTATTTTTGTTATACGAAGACCGTGACGCATACACTGCTGCAGGTTGCGGTAGTGTATCACGTAACGCTTCTTATCGTATAACGTTGCGAACAGCTTGAACTCTCGCTTGCCAGGTGGTTTGTCGCGTGTTGGGCAAAACGGTAAGTCAGTGTGCGCATCGTGAAGATGTTGCGAGTACTCGAGATCGACTTCGAGGATATAGCCTGTAGGCGAATCTAGCGCGATCGATGATACGTCAAAATTGGACACGTCGTCGATCCATCGAAAATCGGCATAGGGCAACGGCTGACACATTGTCCATCCGTACAAGTTATTTACATCGAAATACATCAAATATGACGATGGTTTCGATGGATCGTACGACTCCATGTATTTGTTATTAGCACGAGCGTATCTGTTGGAACATTGACTCAGACCGCCGCGTATACCACGTTCGATAAACATAACCATGTCGATATCTGTAAGTAACTCGAACGTAATTTTCGTATGCTTCAACATGGCATCCCACGTGTATCCGGGGAGAATATAGTAATACGCGGGGTCGAGTCCGTAACTTTCAATACATTTATCGCGAAAGTTTTCAAATATATCTGCTAATAACAAGACATCAATTTTGAGGTACAAGTCGCTATATTCGCCTAGCGTCCGAATGGAGAATCGCGTCCAGATATTCTTGGCGTGCGCTTAATCGGTCTCGGATACAGTTTCACCGGTCAAGGAACTGTAAAATGATTCGCGCGGTGGTAAACATGTATTTTGCAACTTGTCAACGGAATCGATGTATTCGTACGGAAATACGCCTTTCCGTGTTAATAAATTGAAATTTTCAGCTGATAAATTTAGAAATTCCGATTTTAAAATTTTGAGTATCTTTATTTAATAATGATGCTAATTTGTCGAGACTCGATGCAAGAAATTTGAATGAATCGATGAGCGTAATTTTACTTGATTTTTTGATTTTTGTTCCTTAAGATCGACATTTTTGGTAAACGATATATATTTCTCTTTTGTTATCGGAAGTAACTCGACTCTCCCTTCGAACGCTATGGCTATTTCCTTAATTATGAAATGCGAATCGTAACCGGATAAATTATGAAACACTATCGGAATGTAAAAAGATTCTTTATAATTTAAATTACAATTTGAATGCGCGGGACCTATGTACCGTCCGGTCAGATGGCAATGATCGCGTACGCGTGTATCGTCTTGCGCGAATGGTTCTTCGCATATATGACATTGAGTGGCGCTATGGAGTTTTTCCCACTCTTCGATCGTCAAATCTACCATGGGGACATTGGTCGATAAAATATTCTTAACGCGAATTGCTAAATTTTTAAGATCTTCAATGAACCATGAAACGCAATCGGCACTACGACGCGAATGATACGCGGATAACGATTCGTTATATGAACAATGTACATAATAAGCTATGCTAAATACTTGATGATGATGATGTTGGTACGCGTTCTTGTCTTCCTCCACCTTGGCCAAAACGCATTCCAAGTCGGCGTATACGATGAATGGAAGTCGCTCTTTCCGATTAAAGCTGTTGAAATCAAGCCACTTGTCGTTGTCGCTCGGCAATCGGATAACGCAGTCGTTCATCTCTCGGCAGTCGATTGTATGTGACAGCAACTTGTTATCCAAACTAAAGTAATGCAGGCATCTGTAAAAGAAAATTTTTTAATTAAAAATAATTATACAATGCATATTATATAAATTATATAAATTATATAAATTATATAAATTATACACACCGGTCACAGATATATTTCCTATGATCTTTTTTGCTCAGTTGCGAGCTCACGAGCCGGGATAAGTTCTTGATCCATGTGAAGTGTCCAACGTTGTTGCCGTCTTCCACGTACAACAAGTTGATGTGCTTATTCCGCTTTTGCTCCGTAAGACGTATCGGAACAATGCCTTCGTTTTCGATGCCGTACACATTGATCGAAACGTCGTTAACAAGTTCAAATTTCTTAATTTGATTCACAGTCACTGGAAACTCAATGTCCTGAAAATTCAGCACTGTCGCGTAAGGTGGATACGAGGATTCCCGTTCCGCGTTCCTTTCGGCGGGGTATAAGGCGGCGACCACTGCCCACGCGAAACATGCATTGTCTTTTGATTTTATGTTTATCACCGCTCTTTTCATCATAATCTCCCGCGGCAATTTGATATGACATCCCGCGCGCATAGGATTATACTTATTTATATTTACAGTCAAATTAAGTATTCGCGACAGTGCCCACCCGCTGTCGCGTTCCTGAAACTCTTCCAGCGATGCTAAGGTGGGCTCGATAACGCACCGTTCATACCACTCGCGTAAATCGGTTATGCGAAAGAGTTAATAGTTTCTCGTATTGATACTTTTGTTGGCACGTTTATCTCCTGTCACAAACTCACCGTTAAACATAGTGTTCACTTTCACATTATAGTGTTTTTTTATAATGTTCTTCACATGTTCTAACACAATGTCTTTGGCGTCCTCGAGAAATTGGCGAGGTTCGATGTGATTATAGTTTATCATCGCACCAGTCAATATACGACTCTCGAACGCCGTATCAATCTCCGCCACACAAGTCTTTCCACGTTATTTTCGCCACTGTATTCACCACCACTGGGTATAAATTGTCTCTGCAATCGAGTCTTTGCACCTTCGAATCGCGCGATTTTCGCCACTAAAGATTGTCTATTTCTAATCGAAAGTCGCGGACGCTTGACTCGACTGAGTTCTTCGAGCTGTTTCTTAAATTCTTCGTAACATTGCAGCCATGCAAAATATTCACCCAAGGTCGCAATTTGGCGGGACCGCTCCATCAGGTCGCGTTCAGTCTGCTCGACGTTTTCCATTTTTTCACAGAATGCAAATTGGGCACATATTGCATGGAAATGTTAAATACAATGGATCTCTACAATTTGAGCAAAATCGTCCATCCATTGCATCCAGTGTCTCAATTATATGTTTTCTAATAGCATACATCATTTGGCTATCCACGCCTTGTAATGCAATCATGCACGTAGCACATACAGCTAGAGCACCACCCGTGGAATAATAACTGTATATGATACAAAATTTTGTACTACGTGTGTTTAAAGCATTAATTTCCGCAACAGACACTATTTTCTCTCTGAATTCCGTGGAGTTCTCACTGCAGTCACTAATGCAATCACTGTCAGCTGACAACGCGTGATCTTCGTCTTCCATTTTTATATATTATCACTGCGACGTCTTTTCTTTTTAATTTTTAATTTTTCGATCCTCCTCGGGTGTTGGAGAAGAGGAGGTAAAAAGGGGGAGCGAAAACGCCGTCAAAAACACAAGGCGGGTAGAGATACTCGCGCTCGGGGGAACTAAGATGGAGGGTGTTCTCGCGCGAGCCGCGGCGAAGCGAAGGCCGTCTCGATACCTCGAAGTTGGGCGCCAGATACGGTCTTTCACGCATCAATTCGCGAAAACGGCAGATTAACGCGAAAAACGTTAGCCTGTTTCGCCACGGGCCGACTAGCTCACCTAACGGTAGAGGGGCAGGGTCCGTTGAGAAGGATATTGAATTGTTTTATGCGAGCTGTCGGTGATTATGAAAATTAACGAACACAACGGAATTTAACACACACGAGAAGCGAACACTGAAATAAATTACGCGAATTTAATATAAACGAGAATGTAACAAATTTATTTAAATAAAAGAAATATAATAGAGAAGAATATAAAGTGAAAGGAATAACAAGTTCTAGAGAGAAAAATAATAATGACAATAAGTAGCGAGACTGAATTAACAAAATAAAACTGAGTTTAACATGAATTCGAAAATTTGAAATAACCTACAACAGATCGACAGCGGTGATAACAATAGCAGTATGATATCGAGATCATAAGAACGCGGAGATATTTATCGTCCTCCAGGCCCGTTTTTATGGCCGGACTTTGCGAGACCGAACGGCATTTCGAGAGCGTAACGGAAATTTCGATAACCTCCTCGAGAACACATTTGACAGGTCTATTCTCTTGATTACTCGCTCTTTTAATCGACAGCCCTATGGTTACAGTACGGCTCAATAATTGAGCGATAGTAATTATGCGATTTGCGAAGACGAGAACCCTCGCTTGCTACGCGCAAGATCGATTCGCTCGGAATTCGATAGCCGTCGGACGTTATTTCGCTTCTTTTCGGCGTAACGCTTTCTATCTACGCGAAACCCTCGAATTTCGACACATTCTTAATTCGCTGTAATATGTTATGCACCGCGATACACTCACGCGTACGACAAATACTTTACAATATGCGCGATTCGTACAGACAATAAGCGCGACAGAGACAGCACGACTTTTGCCACGACGTCACACGCACACGGTCACACGCTCACATACACGCTAATTACAAACGAGAATTGTCCGGAGGTCGATTGCGGGGATGTCTTACGCGGTTTCGACAACTCTTTTCGACAGCACGGATAGCGAACGCATTCCCCGCGATTTACCGCGCACGTGGTCGATATACGAGAGCCGGTCACTACGCGTTTTACGACACCCCGAATCCCGGAGAGAGACGAACGGTTCCTTATCGGCTACGGCCGACGTTGCGATCGTCCTTGATACCTCGGTCGCTTGTCTCCGGTCGCCCGAAATGCACGAAAATCGCGAGCTCGGTACAATGCCCGAGCGACAGCGAGACACGAAAATGGCGACGGCGACAGAACGGCCGGTCCGCGGACAGAATCGCGTACGTGGCTTACACTTAGCGATGGGCAACCTCACCGATACTCGCTCCTGTGGCCAGGGGATGATCCTCGGCTCCGTCCTCTCGATCTCGACGACAACGACAATCAGCGATAAGACGACGACGATAACACTCTTAAGAGACGACTAATTTCTGAGAGCGCCCGCACCAGAATGAATCCCTGGATCTCGCGATCCAGGGTCGATAGCGGCGTCAATTCGGCGCGCAGGGGTGCGCGGATTAGCGGCCAATAGCGCCGCGACACGCGATGTATTACTGCGCCCCGCGACAACGCTGTATCGGGGGCCGTAACGGCCCCGATAATTTCAAATTCCGAATCTCGGTGATCCTGTTATCCGCGGTCTTCCGGATGCTGGTCTTGCGTCCTCCGTCTTTGGAGGGCGGCGCCGATCCGGTCCGGTCATTCCGGCTCACAACAGCTGTTTCTTGGCTGTTGTCCCTCCGTTGTTTGCAGGGGGCGAAATCCACCCGCGACTCTGTTCCTCCGACGTTGTCGTATCGGCTGTCGTAAGGATTCCTCTTGGGCCTCTTCTGGTTTCCTTCCGGCGGGTTGCCCGACGTACAAAATGATAAAAAAAAAGAATTAATACTAGCGCAAAAGAATAATTGCTCGTCTCTCCGGAGATTTCGATACGGCTCTCGCAATCTTTTTCTGGCGCGGCCGCTCGGCTCGCGCCCCGTGAAGATTCCCGGGGCGGATGGACGCGCGTCGGGACGGCAACGTCACACCCCCCCCCTGCCAAGAGAGACCGTATCGGCTCCAGCCACCCATCATGGCCACAAAATCGGACTTTCCTTTCGTCCTTTCGCACATGTTCGGGCGACCAAAGTCTCCGGAGCCGAGGCAGACACAAACACAAATCCACAACGGAACGAAACAACAAAACAATAACCGATCCGAAACGAGAAGCTATAGGATGCCGTCTCTCACTAACTGTTGCTCGCGCTGTCGTCTCTCACGGGGGCCCGCGGTCCCGTTTTGCGGCTGGACCCTCCCGTTCGACATTCGCGAGCTGTTTCACTAAAGGTTTGTCCGGAAACCGGGACGTAACTCGTCGACAGCCTCAATAACGTTCCGGTATCGGTCGCGAAATTCTCGCGACATTCCTTCCCCTAATTTATTGGGTTAATTGCCTGGAGGGTCAGGTGGAATATTATAAGGTTTCAAGTCTTTAATGTGCACCTTGCCTATTGATCTATTAGCGCGGTCTTTTAATTCGTACACTACCGGCGACAATATTTTCGCGATAGTAAACGGACCGTGATATTTGGTCGCTAATTTAGCCGAAATATTCTGAGCGGCTGACGACAACACATGCTGCCGCTTCAGAACCTGCTCGCCAATCGCAAAACGATGATCTCGTCTTCGCAAATTATAATAATGCGCCTGTTTATTATGCGCGGCCTCTAAATTTTCCACCACCCAATCTCGCAAAGCCTGAATTCTCTCCATGCGCTCTTTCCAAGTTTCGGGATTCGCTTCCGCGACTTCGACAGCTGACTCGTGTCTCCCACGCACGGTGTTTACCGGCTGGGGTTCCCTACCGAAATTCAAGAACGCAGGAGTAGCCTGTAAGGAGGTATGGTACGCCGTGTTGTATGCGAATCGGAACTCAGCCAAGTGAATATCCCACTCGCGATGATCGTTTTCGAGAAACGCCGTAATCATTGTTTTCAGTACCCTATTGACACGTTCGACCGGATTTGCCTGAGGATGGTATGGCGGTACGGTCGTGTGAACGATGCCATGTTCTTCCGCAAACGCCTGTAATTCGCGGTTGATGAATTCAGTGCCGTTGTCCGTCAACAGTATCCGCGGTGCGCCCCAACGGTTCACGATTAATTCATTTAGAAGCTCTCGAATCTTTTTGCCCGTTGCTTTCCGGAGCGGGCTACATTCGATCCATTTGGTAAACAGGTCTTGAATTACCAGAATATATGCGTTACCGTTTTTGCTCGGCGGAAAAGGACCCATAATATCCGCCGCGACTACCGTCCACGGAGTTTCGACAGCTCGGCGTCCCATTAAACCCATTGGCACATTCTGTTCTACCTTTGTCCTTTGACAAACGTCACAATGTCTGACATAATTCGCTATCTCGCGAAACATGCGTGGCCAGAAATACCGGGTCGCTACTCGCTGATATGTTTTTTCGACTCCTAAGTGCCCTGATTGTGGGACATCGTGAGCCTCCCTAATAACGTCCGCGCGCGCTTCTTTAGGAAGTACCAATTTCCATTGCTCAAGATCGTCGACAACTTGAGAAACGACAGCGTTCGGCTTTCGAAAATACAGCTGATCGTTTTCGATTTTCCAACCCGAATTCTTACGTGGATTGTTTTCGACGTCTCGAACGCGTGCATCATACCAAGTGTCTCCGGTAATCGCAACAGCACATAGTTCGTCGGGAGCCTCATACATGCGCGACAACGCGTCTGGAACATGATGTAACGCTCCTTTCCGATGCTCGATCGCGTAGTCATATTCCAACAATTCGAGAGCCCATCGCGCTAATCGGCCGGTGGGGTTCTTTAAATTATGTAGCCAGCGTAGGCTGCTATGGTCAGTGATGACTTTAAAAGTATACCCCTCGAGATACGGTCTAAACTTCTTAATTGACCACACGACAGCCAAACATTCCTGTTCGGTCGTAGAGTATTTCTTTTCGGCCTCCGACAGCGCTCTACTCGCGAATGCGATGACGTGTTCTACGCCTTCCGTCTCTTGGGTCAATACCGCTCCTAAGCCGACCGAACTCGCATCCGTTTGTAAAACAAACGGCAATTCAAAATTCGGGCACGACAGCGTAGGCGGTGACGTGATGCACGATTTAATAGAATTAAACGCAGCTTTTTGCTCATCCCCCCACTCCCAAGAGAAACCCTTCCGGAGGAGACGAGTTAGCGGTTCTAAGCGCGTCGCACACTGCGGTATAAATCGGCGATACCAAGACGCCATCCCTATAAATCGTCGTAACTGTTTGATGTTTTTCGGCGGCGGATATTCGACAATCGGCGCGGTTTTATCAGGGTCAACCTTGAGCCCCTCCTGTTGTATCAGGAACCCAAGATATTTCACCTGTGACCGACAGAACTTACTCTTCTCAGGATTTATTGTAAGGCCTGCCTCTCTTATTCGATCTAATACGCGTTTCAACCAACTCAAATGTTCTTCAAAGGTACGCGTTACGACAACGATATCATCTAAATAGGCGAAAGCATGCGGTTCCATTTCAGGACCTATAAGCCGATCAAGCAAACGTTGAAATGTCGCGGGGGCACCGGTGAGACCATACGGCATTCGGGTGAAATGGAACAACCCCTTTCCCGGTACCGTAAACGCCGTTAACTCGCGACTATTTCTCTCGAGCGGAATCTGAAAATAGGCCTGACTTAGATCGATAGTCGAAATATAGCTAGCCGATCGTAACTTATCGAGAATTGCGTTCATATACGGTAATGGATACGCATCCTTTTTCGAAACGCTGTTTAATTTTCGAAAATCCAGACAAAATCGATAGCTTCCATTAGGTTTCTTAATCATTACGATCGGACTAGACCATTCGCTTTTAGATGGTTCGATAATTCCTGCCGCTAGCATTTTATCTACTTCCGCGTAAATCGCTTCCTGAATTTTTGGCGACACGGGGTAGTACCTCTGTTTAATCGGAGCATGTCCGCCGACATCAATTTTATGCTCCGTCAAATTAGTCGCTCCCGGTTTACTTGGATCGCCTACGATATGACCCTCTAGGAATTTTTCTAATCGCTGGCTTTCGCGCGACGACAACTCACTCAAACCGCAGCAAATAAGCGGATCAGATTTCGACAGCCGAGCCCGTTGCGTTTTGTGAACACGGGTCGTTTCCGCGGGAAAACTAATTTCTCGCGGGCCGTCATCCGACTTTCGGTCTGCTAATTTCGCATCTTCGGACACGAAAGAATTACCTGATTCGCGACTAGCCGAATTCTCGATCAAATTTAAGTGAAGAATGGGGTCCACTGGCTGGTTCTCGAAACGATATACAACGGCGGGTTCATCCTCAAAATACCATTCTTGGCGTGGAAAATTGACCACCATACCAAATAGCCCCAAAAAATCAAGCCCAAGTATGCATGACATTGCTAACGACGGCAAGGCATACGCTTTCACAGAAAGCGTCCTATTAAACAATGTAAATGGAATATCCACCTCCCCCCTAACGCGTGTCGTTTGGCCGGTCGCCGTAACCACTCGTCGGCCATCTGACTTTCGAAATTTTAATTTCAATTTGTTCACTAATTCGACAACGCTAGAACCTACGAACGTTCGAGTCGAACCACAATCCACTAGAGCGCTAATCTCGTTTCCTAATAATTTAACACGAATAAATAACATCGACGCAAGGTCACGACAACCAAACGCACTGAACGAAAATTCACGAGAACAATTAACGACACGAAAAGGGGGTTGGGATTGAATAGGAGTCGGGTCCCCCCTATTATTCGACTCCTTTACTCTTTTCCCGAACAGTCGGGACATGTTCGTAAAGTTACTTCCGCTCGACCGCAACGATAGCAATGCAGTCGCGGAGCGGCTGAACAATTTCGCGAAAGATGACCGACACCATCACAATTCCAACATTTTAGTGTGGAATTTCGCGACGCTTTTGATTCTACGGCCGTCGCCCCTGACGACGACAAACTTGTCTGAGCGGCCTCCGCTCCGGTCGCGGCTCGAGTGGCGCGATTTTTGTTCTTCCTCTCCCTGCGAGAAGCGGACCTTGATTCTGACTGTGCATCAGACGTACTCAACGCGGCAAGAGTTTCCCGGCCTCGGGTAGGCTGTTTCGTATTACGCGGTGCGTGGTACGCGAGATCCGGAAACAGAGATTTCTCCGGAGTCGGGGGAGCCCGATAGCGTTGCGACAGCTGATAACTAGCCTCCACGCGAGTAGCCAAATCTTCTAAAGCGTCTAAATCTTCTACCTCATTTCGACGGATGGACTGTTGTATGCGCGGCAATAAATTTCGAAACGCGCTGCTTATTTGCTCTGATTCAGTCCACGGTGGCGACAACCGATCGAATATGGCTCGAAGACACGTCAAAAAATCAGCGACAGACTCATGTTCCCCTTGAGTTCTTCTCATAATTTCTTCGCGAAGAGCAAATTGAAAATCCGGGTCCCCGAATCGCGTTCTCCACGCATTTTTAAAAACGGTCCAATTCGACAGCCGATCGCGTTTGCTACGGAACCAATGAAGTGCTATGCCAGTTAGAAAGAATGGCAAGCAACGCAAAATATCTTCGTCAGGTACGGGAATTAACTCGCGACCTTCCTCAATTCTTAGTAAAAATGTTTCCGCGTCTTCCCCTCTCGCACCCGAGAACTTCAAGTTCCATTTCCGCATGACGTTGTACGCCGTCATCGCGGAATTTCCCGTGTTTTCGCGCGAGAAATCTCGTCCTATCGAGCGCGGAGTATCGCGGGAGCCGGAAGGCGCGTGAGACCTCGCCTGATCCATCGGACTATCAGGTCGAGCCATTACATCCGTAGGAACTTCTAAAAGCTCCTCGTCCGACATCTTGCCCGTATTAAATTTTCGATCTTTGCGTACGCGACGCAGCAAACGCGCGGTCTGAATCGAATAACTTCCTTCCGTTGAAAGTCTACGCCGCTGTAATTCCTCAAGTAATTGTTCGCGATTTAACACGAAAATCCAGTCGTCCTCTGGATCGACGTGACTCATGCGATAAGGAAAGAAAAACTCGAAACAAAATAAATAAGCTCGAACTCAGTAAGACGTGGCGAGATCACCGCGATCATAAACGTCGATAGCTCAATAATACAAGACAAAGCCGTTATTGTCCAAACGATCGAAGGTCGACAACAAACACGTAAAGGTCGGCGAAAGAAAAGAATTTCAAACGAAAGCGTTAACGACAAACGAAACGAATATACGACAAAAGCAATCACTCGACTAAATAATTTAATTCGCATTAGCTCCCCGAACTTTTTCCTTCTCAACGCGTGGCCCCACGTTGGGCGCCAAATTTTTGCGACGTCTTTTCTTTTTAATTTTTAATTTTTCGATCCTCCTCGGGTGTTGGAGAAGAGGAGGTAAAAAGGGGGAGCGAAAACGCCGTCAAAAACACAAGGCGGGTAGAGATACTCGCGCTCGGGGGAACTAAGATGGAGGGTGTTCTCGCGCGAGCCGCGGCGAAGCGAAGGCCGTCTCGATACCTCGAAGTTGGGCGCCAGATACGGTCTTTCACGCATCAATTCGCGAAAACGGCAGATTAACGCGAAAAACGTTAGCCTGTTTCGCCACGGGCCGACTAGCTCACCTAACGGTAGAGGGGCAGGGTCCGTTGAGAAGGATATTGAATTATTTTATGCGAGCTGTCGGTGATTATGAAAATTAACGAACACAACGGAATTTAACACACACGAGAAGCGAACACTGAAATAAATTACGCGAATTTAATATAAACGAGAATGTAACAAATTTATTTAAATAAAAGAAATATAATAGAGAAGAATATAAAGTGAAAGGAATAACAAGTTCTAGAGAGAAAAATAATAATGACAATAAGTAGCGAGACTGAATTAACAAAATAAAACTGAGTTTAACATGAATTCGAAAATTTGAAATAACATACAACAGATCGACAGCGGTGATAACAATAGCAGTATGATATCGAGATCATAAGAACGCGGAGATATTTATCGTCCTCCAGGCCCGTTTTTATGGCCGGACTTTGCGAGACCGAACGGCATTTCGAGAGCGTAACGGAAATTTCGATAACCTCCTCGAGAACACATTTGACAGGTCTATTCTCTTGATTACTCGCTCTTTTAATCGACAGCCCTATGGTTACAGTACGGCTCAATAATTGAGCGATAGTAATTATGCGATTTGCGAAGACGAGAACCCTCGCTTGCTACGCGCAAGATCGATTCGCTCGGAATTCGATAGCCGTCGGACGTTATTTCGCTTCTTTTCGGCGTAACGCTTTCTATCTACGCGAAACCCTCGAATTTCGACACATTCTTAATTCGCTGTAATATGTTATGCACCGCGATACACTCACGCGTACGACAAATACTTTACAATATGCGCGATTCGTACAGACAATAAGCGCGACAGAGACAGCACGACTTTTGCCACGACGTCACACGCACACGGTCACACGCTCACATACACGCTAATTACAAACGAGAATTGCCCGGAGGTCGATTGCGGGGATGTCTTACGCGGTTTCGACAACTCTTTTCGACAGCACGGATAGCGAACGCATTCCCCGCGATTTACCGCGCACGTGGTCGATATACGAGAGCCGGTCACTACGCGTTTTACGACACCCCGAATCCCGGAGAGAGACGAACGGTTCCTTATCGGCTACGGCCGACGTTGCGATCGTCCTTGATACCTCGGTCGCTTGTCTCCGGTCGCCCGAAATGCACGAAAATCGCGAGCTCGGTACAATGCCCGAGCGACAGCGAGACACGAAAATGGCGACGGCGACAGAACGGCCGGTCCGCGGACAGAATCGCGTACGTGGCTTACACTTAGCGATGGGCAACCTCACCGATACTCGCTCCTGTGGCCAGGGGATGATCCTCGGCTCCGTCCTCTCGATCTCGGCGACAACGACAATGATGAGACGACAACGATAATACTCTTAAGAGACGACTACTTTTCGAGAGCGCCCGCACCAGAATGAATCCCTGGATCTCGCGATCCAGGGTCGATAGCGGCGTCAATTCGGCGCGCAGGGGTGCGCGGATTAGCGGCCAATAGCGCCGCGACACGCGATGTATTACTGCGCCCCGCGACAACGCTGTATCGGGGGCCGTAACGGCCCCGATAATTTCAAATTCCGAATCTCGGTGATCCTGTTATCCGCGGTCTTCCGGATGCTGGTCTTGCGTCCTCCGTCTTTGGAGGGCGGCGCCGATCCGGTCCGGTCATTCCGGCTTACAACAGCTGTTTCTTGGCTGTTGTCCCTCCGTTGTTTGCAGGGGGCGAAATCCACCCGCGACTCTGTTCCTCCGACGTTGTCGTATCGGCTGTCGTAAGGATTCCTCTTGGGCCTCTTCTGGTTTCCTTCCGGCGGGTTGCCCGACGTACAAAATGATAAAAAAAAAGAATTAATACTAGCGCAAAAGAATAATTGCTCGTCTCTCCGGAGATTTCGATACGGCTCTCGCAATCTTTTTCTGGCGCGGCCGCTCGGCTCGCGCCCCGTGAAGATTCCCGGGGCGGATGGACGCGCGTCGGGACGGCAACGTCACATACTCCACTCCACCCCAAAAACCCCCCCCCCCCCCCCCCCCCCCCCCCCCCCCCCCCCCCCCCCCCCCCCCCCCCCCCCCCCCCCCCCCCCCCCCCCCCCCCCCCCCCTAGAACAGCCCCCAATATAGGCGGCGTGGGTGGGCCCCCCTCAATTGTTTAAAAATTGACGGGGGGTCCACTCACAGAGTAGGCCGGAGTAGGGGGAGGATGTCCGGAAAAATGCCTTTGGCGATTCCCGGTTCTCCCCCATATACCCGAGCAGGCATCCGGTGGGGTTTTAGCCGGTACACCCGCTAAATAGGGGACTCCGGCATAACTCGCGCTCCCTCCCCGGGGAGTACGGGTATCCATAAAGGATTTCCCCACCATTATCAAAAAAAAAAGGGTTGAAAATGTGTCGCAGAGATTGCTTGAAAAGGTCGGACCCCGAAATATCTCAAGAATATAAGTTTATGAAATAAAGTTATAAAATATATATATAAGGGTATAAAAAAACCTTTTATAACCTTCCCAGCAAACACATTTTTATAACTATGTTATAACGATTACTTAACTCAATGTAACCGAATATAACAAGTTATATAACGAGATTGTAACATGCAATATGCTTGTTCCTTGTAATTTCCTACTCAAGGAAGTAACAATGTTATATAACAAATATACATTTAATTGTGACAATTATATAAACGTAATATTATCGATACATTTAGAATATAAGTGTAATAAAATTAATATATAACATGTTACTGCTATATTACTTTAATATTTACATAGTTGTTATATAAATATTACATCATAATTTTCAAATCTTTTTGAACACACACATACACACATGCACGCACACAAAGATTTGAAATTATGATATAACAATATGTAAATATTAAAATAGTAGAAGAGTTACATATTTTATATATATATATATATATATATATATATATATTAATTTTATTATACAATTAATGTATCAGTAATATTATTTCTTATGTAATTACAATTAAATGTGTATACAGATACATACATATATTGCACATTTAGAAAAAAGTTGGAATAACTCAATAAATGCAAATTTAACAGGAAAGCCATGTTTATATTGTGTACGCTATATTTGTATTCAGATTCTACATTAAAAGAAATTTCGAAAATTTTTTAATACCACGATTTTCTTCTAAATGTACGATATACATTTAGAAGAAAATCGTGGTATTAAAAAATTGGTAAATGTTTACTTTACCGGACACCTCGACGATGACCTTGACCTTGACATATGTTGTAGGGGGTACACCCCTAAGTAACACATGATTTGAATTTTGTGGCGGTCTCGTTTAGTTTCTGAGATATGCGACTTTGAAATATTATAATGGTAATTGTTGATAATACTAAAAGAGAGTGGGCCTCTTTACCGATTTTGTTAAAACTTTTTTTATAAATAGATTTTGATGCGCAAAGAAACTTTTTCCTCTAACAAAATCGTCGCTCTACCACGCGAAGCGAGATATTAATTTTTTCAAATTACAGTGGAACTATCCAAATTATATGATTTTATATAATTTTATATAAAAAAAGATAACTACCTTGGGCGATAGACATTGGGCTACGCTACCGACAGTGCCGCCCGACCCCTCTCCGCGGGGAAGGCGGCTTAACGGGCGCGCTAAGCGCGCCCTACCGCCTTCCCCGCTCCGAGGGGCGGGCTCCGCGATTAGGAATTAAAAATTTTTGTTAAAATTATAATGTATTTAAACTAGTTGAACCGGATAAATAGTTTTTATTTATTTCCTAATCGCGGAGCCCGCCCCTCAGAGCGGGGAAGGCGGTAGGGCGCGCTTAGCGCGCCCGTTAAGCCGCCTTCCCCGCGGAGGGGGGTCGGGCGGCACTGTCGGTAGCGTAGCCCAATGTCTATCGTCCAAAGTAGTTATTTTTTTTTATATAAAATTATATAAAATTATATAATTTGGATAGTTCCAGTGTAATCTTAAAAAATTAATATTACGCTTCCCGTAGCAGAGCAACGATTTTGTTAGAGGAAAAAGTTTCTTTACGCATCAAAATCTATTTATAAAAAAAGTTTTAACAAAATCGGTAAAGAGGCCCACTCTCTTTTAGTATTATCAACAATTACCATTATAATATTTCAAAGTCACATATCTCAGAAACGAAACGAGACCGCCACAAAATTCAAATCATGTGTTACTTAGGGGTGTACCCCCTACAACATATGTCAAGGTCAAGGTCATCGGCGAGGTGTCCGGTAAAGTAAACATTTACCAAATACTCTCCTAAACATTGCCGTATTGCATATGTATTTAGATTATGCATTCCATTTTCATATCGATGCATTAACATACGTAAAACATCTGATTTTTCACAATAAAACAATTGCTGCCTAATAGCATTTAAATTCAATAAACATTGCAATACTGCATTTGCATAACATGAAACCTTATCTATATTTTGGAAACCATGTATGATCCAACCAGTATTTCGCTGTACTTCATCTGATTTTTGAATAGAAGTAATTACTTTTGGTAACGCCCACAAAATATCCTTTACTTTGTGATAGGCGTCTTTTGGATATTTAATTATTTCTTTTGTTTCTGGTTTATAATAACTATAAGAAATTAGGCTCTGTATATTGAAAATATAAACTTAAATTTTAAACGGGCCATCAGAGCCAAACGCGGATGGTAGTGCGTAAGTTCAACGAGAATTAAGTTTTCGTTGAAACTTTATTTGTGTGCACAGGGCACAAAATTTTCTTGGTACGATACCAAGCGAATTTAAAATAATTCTCAATTCGAGAACTTATTTAATTATCCCTCTTTCCCCCCTGTAGTGTTGTAGGCGAGAAAAACCGGCAAGCGAAAGACTCGGGTTCGATTCCCGATTCAGCGACTTTCGGCCCGATATTTTTCTCGTATCGTACCAAGAAAATTTTGTGCCCTGTGCACACAAATAAAGTTTCAACGAAAACTTAATTCTCGTTGAACTTACGCACTACCATCCGCGTTTGGCTCTGATGGCCCGTTTAAAATTTAAGTTTATATTTTCAATATACAGAGCCTAATTTCTTATAGTTATTTTAAAATCACGCCGGCGGAAGATGGCGTTATTCCTTAATTTAATATTCATTTGTAGGCGACCGAGAAGTATCGAGTTGAAGGGTCTGAATAGCTCAGTGGTAAGAGCAGTCGCCCGGCAAGCGAAAGACTCGGGTTCGATTCCCGATTCAGCGACTTTCGGCCCGATATTTTTCTCGCCTACAACACTACAGGGAGGAAAGAGGGATAATTAAATAAGTTCTCGAATTGAGAATTATTTTAAATTCGCTTGGTATCGTACCAAGAAAATTTTGTGCCCTGTGCACACAAATAAAGTTTCAACGAAAACTTAATTCTCGTTGAACTTACGCACTACCATCCGCGTTTGGCTCTGATGGCCCATTTAAAATTTAAGTTTATATTTTCTGGTTATGTGTCCGTCTTAGTCTATTATATTCGATAATAGCTTTTTCACTAGCTATTATCGATGATGGATCATAATTAACTAGATGTAATCCACCTAAAGATGTAACTCGTGTTAATGCAACATAAACTTGACCACAATTAAATATAGAGTTACCGATGTCCATAATAGCATTTTGCAAACTTAATCCTTGGCTTTTATGAATAGTAATACCATAACTCAAAGATAATGGAAATTGTTTTCTGGTAACATACGCTCTATCCATCACTTCAAATTTAACATTTACTTTTTCAATTAAATATTCTGAACCTGATGGTAAAAGAAGTTTGATTTTTTCTGTTATCAGTAGATGTATCTTGTACGACTGAAATTACTTTAGCAATTGTACCATTTACAAGACCCAAACTAGCATCAATATTACGCCGTATCATAACTTTTGCTCCAATTTTAATTGTGATTTGTTTTGAAAGCCCAGCTATTCTAGAATTATCATCATCATTATTTGATAATACTTTCTTTTTTACATATGGAATACAGTACAGTCAATTATATCTTCAGCAATTAATAATATTTCTTTAGAAACAATGCGACTTAATATTGCATCATTGAGGACATCACACATACGACAAGTAGGCAGCAAACAAACGGTGTCTGATGGCAAATTATTAATGAAATTACATAATTCGTTTAATCTAGATTCAAAAGAATCACTTTTGAAAGAAATTTTTCTATTTTCAAGAATCTTATGTTCAGATTTTGTTTATAAGCCGATACGAATTCTCGACAATAACTGACGGTAAGAGTCATCTCCTTGCTGACGCATATTGATTGTTAATTCATCATAGTCAAATAATGTAGTCCATAAATTAACAGCATTTAAGGAATTAAGGTATTTAGCAATTTTCTCATTTGATAAGTGTATAAAGATAGGATCTTCATGTACAGGAGGTAGTTGAAGCAAATCTCCCAATAAAAGAATGTGCTTTCGACCAAACCATCCATCATCACAATCACTAGTGTCAAACATTTCAGACAATCGAAAATGCATGTACATCAACGTTAAATTAGATATCATTGATACTTCATCAATTACAAAAAGAATAACATCTTTAAGATCTGCTCGTAAAAGTTTCAATACATGATCAGATAATTGTTTATATTTAGGAGTATGACCATGTTCAACGGGTAATTGAAGCAATCTATGAACTGTCAAACCATCTATATTAAACGCTGCTATACCAGTAGGTGCTGCTACAGCAGTATCTTTGTTGAGATTTTGTTTTATCCAACATTTAATAGTTTTGATTAAGAAACTTTTTCCAGTACCACCTTCTCCGCTAACATATAATCGTAATACTGATTTATCTAACTCTACAGTATTGATAACTCTATTGAAAACTCGTTTTTGATCCGTATTTAATTTTGCTATCATTTCAGATACATCAATTTCTCGAATTCCTTTATCACCAAAATCTTTAAAATCTTGCATTGCTTCACCAGCCTCTATATTTTGTATACCTATTGGATTTTCAGGATCATCTTGAGACTGTTGTTTTTGTAAGTCGTCATCCAGATATTCCTGAACTAATTGTTTTGCAGTTTCAAATGCTTTTTGCAATTCTTCTAATCTTTCATGATATTGTAATGCTTTAACATGATGCAATTTTATTTTGTGAAACGATTCGGCATAAGTGTCGCATCCGTTTCTAAGATCTTCTAATTTTCGCCATGGTTAAAACATAAGTAATAACGAAAAGAAACACTTTTCCGGTTGTGCATTAACATTATATTTATAATGATTAATAAGATGTCCACGCTGTCGCCGTTTAAGATAATAATCACCATCTATTTCATAATATTCAATATTCTTACTTTTTGGTTTGATCTTCGAAATATCATACCACTGTGCAAATTCATAAAGAGATATTTTTTCTAATTCGCTCGGTCTATGTGGATAATGATTATCTATCAAGATGGATAAAATATATCCGTGGATTCAGCATCAAGAACTTCAATTTCTTTGCGATTTTTTAATTTTCTATGTCGTATTTGATTAACATCTAACCATTTAACAGTCGTATATTGATCAGTTCCGTATAAAGAAATACCTAGCAATGTGTCAGCAGCTTCAAAAGCTCCACATTCTCTATTATTCGTAAATCGCAAAGCAATATTCCAAAGATAACTTGCTAATGACTTATTTTGACTATTTTTACTATTAAGAATAGAATCAGACAATTCACTTTTTCCCGCCTTATTTATATATTTAGTAATATACCAAGTAAGTAATGATGATTTTTCACCAATAAATTGTATATCCATATTACCTTCCCATGCAGTAAGAATAACAGGGTTATAATCATTTATAATAACTTCATTGTCCCTTCGAGGAAGATCATAAAGTCTACTTTTATGTTTCAATTGTCTTCTACCTGCTACATCCCTCACATTCAAAGTTTCAGTAATGGGACGAAGAAATCCAAAACGACACAGACGAGTAACTTTACGTCCTACTTTTTTAGAGCAAAGACAATAATCGTTATGTATATGTCGTTGATGCGTATTAACACGTCTATATAACAATGGTGAAATATTTTGATCCGGCATTTTGCAGCTTATGTGTTGTAAAATAAATGTAGAGACTTCTTCAATACTAGATTCACCAAAAATCGGCGCATTTTTTATCCAAATTAACAAGTGGAAATGTATACCTCTACTTTGATATTCTTGTCGCCAGAAATAGTGGCTTACTTCTCCAATAGGAAAATCTTTGGAATTAATAAAATCAAGCATTGCCCGGAATTTATTATCGAGAAACCTTGATGTTGATACAGGATCTTTAACGATTAGTGCACTAACACATAATGAAGTGTCATGCCATCCATTTACATTACGAATATATTCACCTAAATCTTCCCATAACCATTCATTCGGACTTAATGTCAGAAACCATGTTGTAGGTCCATAATTCTGCGTCATACAATTTAAATCACTTCTCGGTTTACGCCAATATTGCTCCGTATTTCGAAGTGTGGAAAATATTGTACTCAAATTAGATTCCAACAGTTAAAGTGCTTAGGGCTAATATAGCCCTTAGACACGTGCCCCTTGTCTGGAGTGGCACCAGAGTCACTTTTATACCTAAACCAGGCAGAAACGGCCATATCTTGGCTAAAGACTTCAGACCCATTAGCCTTACCTCCTTTGTTTTGAAGACACTGGAGAGACTGATAGACAGCCATATTAGGACATATTCCCTTACTACCCGACCGCTGGCATTTTCTCAATACGCCTATAGGCCGGGCAGATCCACGGATACTGCTCTTCATCACTTTGTGAGCAAGATTGAGACACAGTTGGCGACTGGAGGGTATGCCCTAGGATTATTTCTGGATATTGAGGGGATATTTGATACTACCTCATATACAGCGATCAAAAAGGCCATGCACAGGCATCACATCTCCGAAACTCTGATCGATTGGATGCAAAGCATGCTATCGGACAGAGTTCTGACTGTTGACTATGGAGATAAAACTTTGAGTGGTCTCCCGGCCAGAGGTTGCCCGCAGGGCGGCGTTCTCTCTCCGCTCTTGTGGTGCCTGGTGGTAGACGAACTGGTCAAATTACAAGAAGCCGGCCTCCTCGTTTGTAGCTATGCGGATGACGTGGCTGCAATCGTGAGAGGCAACTTTCTCTTAACTCTTAAGGAGCTTATGGATAAAGCACTTAAGATTATTCAAAGCTGGTGTCAAGCCAAAGGTCTTACGGTTAATTCGTCTAAGACCGAGGCCATGATTTTTACCAGAAAATACAAGCCCGAACCCATAGGGCCTTTGAGGCTCTGGGGCAAAGAGCTACCATACACTTCTTCGGTGAAGTACCTGGGGATCCATCTTGATCCCAAACTAAGCTGGAAATTTCACCTTGAAGTCAAACGTAAGAAATTTTACACCTCCATGTGAGCATGTAGAAGGGCTGTAGGTAAAACGTGGGGCATTAAGGGGGTATCCTGGTGTAGCGGCTTCAAAAAATCGATTGTTTTTTGTCTTAATCGATAGTATACCACTTGTAGAATATGCTCTCAAAGCCCCAAGTATGAATTTGTATTTTAGCGGGTCAAAATGAGCTCGAAAAGTATGCATGCCCGAGCACACTCTACAGTAAAATTCGAGAGGGAGCCGCGCAACGGCTTTTACTAGCATTCTCAGTCAGCTGGTGTTTGTAAGGGCATTGTATACATTCAACATATAGTATATACACTTTCTAAACGTATTTTCAAGTCAGCTGTAACGGCTTTCTAGCTATAATTCGATTACCGACGCCGAACGTGGTTGCTCAGTTGTTAGCACGCGTGCTCGTGTTTTTTCATCTACAGCATTGAATTTTATTTAATTTCAAGATGAGTTACTCTTCTAAAGGATCGAGAGAGTCTACTTATCGTCCATCAAGACCGCGAAAACGAAGATATTACGGGAATAAAAGTGATGAAGCGATAGATGAAGGGAATGATTCAAGCGCGTCGGCACTGAAACTAAGAGCAGCTGACTGCGAGGAAGTTCCTGTGAAATTAACACATTTTTATCGAATAATCGAGTTTGTGAGTGTTTTCTCGGCTCTTCAAGACATCGTTCAGTGTAAATTTTGTAAAAGAGAGATGACTTTCGATGAAACTGGAACTAGAGGATTGGGATTCAAAATTGCTGTAAAATGTGCATGTGGTACTTCTATGATTCACTCAGGGCCACTAATACATAATGGTTACGAAATTAATCGCAGAATAACTTTTGTTATGAGACTTTTGGGAGTAAGTTTGCAAGGAATAAACTTATTCTGCGCATTAATGGATATCGGCAAAGGTCTTAGCAAAGATGCGTATGATAGGATCGTGCAGCACATACACGAAGTCGCCAAAACTTCTTTTGATAAAATGTGTGCCTAAAAGTCGCGAAGCAAGAGAAGAAAGAAAATGAAAAGAGAGGACTCCCTTCTGATGATTTGAAAGTGTTTGGCGACGGGTCATGGAAGAAACGTGGCTTCACATCTCTTTTTGGCGTTACAACCTTGATAGCACACTATAGTGGAAAAGTAATCGATCTTTTGGTGAAAAGTAGTTTTTGCAAGGCTTGCATGAGATGGAAAAATAAGGATACAGAGGAATTTCGCGAGTGGTACGAGGAGCATAAGGATGAATGTTCTTCCAATCATACCGGCAGCGCCGGAAAGATGGAGGTCGACGCCGTAAAAGATATGTTCTCTGCTTCGGTAGAAAAGTATGGAGTCCGTTACCGAAATTATATCGGTGACGGAGACTCCAAAACTTTCAAGGCTCTCTTGGATTTAAATCCATATGGAGATGAATGTCCTGTCCAAAAAAGTGAGTGCGTTAACCACGTTGAAAAAAGAATGGGCACTCGCTTACGCAACGTCAAAAAAGAGCACAAGCTTGGAGGAAAGGGCAAATTAACAGACAATCTGATAAAGAAACTGACTAAATATTACGGGTTGGCCATAATTAGAAATCCTGATTCAGTTGAGAATATGCAGCGCGACATAATGGCTACGTATCATCATTACACATCCACAGATAAACACCCGAAGCACGAAAACTGCCCTGCTGGAGAAAATAGTTGGTGTAAATATCGCCGTGCTGAAAGCCTCGGACAAGAATATACTCATCCAGAGCCTCTACACCAGGATGTGGCAAAATATATATTGCCAATCTATGAAGATTTATCAAAAAAAGAACTGCTTGAAAAATGTTTGGGTGGGTTTACACAGAATGCTAATGAGAGTTTCAACTCCACCATTTGGCGACTTGCACCGAAGCACTTACACTGCGGCCGAAAAATCATCGAAATCGCTGCTTATATAGCAGCTGGAATTTTTAATGAAGGGTACATGTATGTACTAAAGTTGATGTACGACTTACAAATAGTTATTGGTACAAGATGCAGAGATTTTGCCGATGAAATCAACAGTAGTCGTACAGCTTCTCAAAATCGTCGCAGTCGTAGCTCTGCTCGAAAAATGCAAAACCACCAAAAACAAAAGCTGCTAGAGGAAAATGAGTTGTATGAGGAAGCTGAGGAGATTTTCTATGGTCCAGGAATAGCAGATTAACAAAAAAGTACAGGTAAAGTTGTAATAATTATCTTCTATCTACCTTTTTTCCCGTTCGGAAACTTTAAATGCATTTTTCTCAAAACCATGTTTTTGAAACGCGTGTGCAAGATAACTCATAATTTTACAGATGAATTCATATGATATTTTTTTTAAATGAAAGGTTAGTTAATTTGCCACTTGATGAATGTATTTTTAGAAGTTAAAATTTTGTTTATAAAAAGTTATGAACAAAAATAAGTTGAAAATTTTCGCAAAAAAAATTACTTTTTTCCAATCACGTTTTTTTATAAAAAAAATTTTTTTTTTTTAAATACCTTAAATACTCATCAATTGACTACACTCATAAACTAAACAAAACCATTTTTTTTTTTTACAGATCATCCAACGAGGCTGTACACTGCACACCGCAAAAAATTTTTTTTTTTTTGGCGCTGATGTCTTTTACCTATAACTTGCTTGTTTATGCATAAAATTTAATGAAAAAATTAATTTAAACACTTCTATGTATGCACAATAAATGCTCAAATTTGCAAAAATATATATTAAATAGTTTTTTCTAAAAAAAATCGACAAAATCGGCTTTTTTTTGGCTTTCTACATCAGGATACCCCCTTAAACCCAATATTGCCCTCTGGATCTACAAAGCCATTCTACTGCCCCGTCTCACATATGCTGCGGTGGTCTGGTAGCCCAAGGTGGAGAAAGTGGGGGCCAGGAACCTATTCAGAAGCCTTCAGGGTTGTTACGTCAGGGCGGTGATGGGAGCCATGAGAACCACCCCTACAGAGGCGCTTGAGATTGCACTGCCTTCCACCCCTGGACCGCCTTATTATCAGCACAGCCAAACTTTCTGCCTACAGATTAAAGTGTCAGAGTGAGTGGAGAGGACAGCATCTTAGTCATACCAGGCTATCGTTCCTCCATGAACACTCATTCTTTCTGCTGCAGGATAGAATATCTAGGAAATCCCAGATCTCTAAGTTCTTCAAAACCCAGATACCTTCTAGGGAAGATTGGAGTAAACCAGAACGAATTTGCCGGCCAAACTGGGACATCTGGTACACGGATGGCTCGGGGGCAGAAGGACGATTTGGAGCTGGAGTCTACGGCTCAAGGACTAACCACAGGGAATCTTACTCCCTAGGGGAGCTGGCCACGGTTTTCCAAGCTGAGGTTCTAGCAATCCTTGAGTGCCCAAACACCTTAACCTTAGTTAAAGCCACCAATAGAAATATACTCATCTGCTCCGATAGTAGGACAGCCATTAACGCTCTAGCCAAGAGCCACCACTGAGTCCTCGGTGGTTTGGGACTGCATGCTAGCGCTCAACAGACTAGACGAATCCAATAGGATCACCTTTGTCTGGGTTCCCGGTCATCAGGGAATTCATGGCAATGAAGTGGCGGACGGCCTGGCAAAGCTAGGCACCCTCGAGGTCCCGGCTAGACAGGTCGTCGGCGTCCCCTTTACCATAGGTAAAAGACTCATCAGAGTCTTTAAAACGGGAACATCTGGTTTCGTGGGGCTAGGTTCAGGACTGTCGTCAAGCCAAGTTATTGCTGAATCGACCCCTTTCTAAAAGGACGAATGAACTCCTAACCATAAGCAGAAAGAAGCTCAATATCTACATTGGCCTGCTCACGAGCCATGTGGCCCTCAGGGCCCACTTATTCAATCTCGGCTTGGCCGAGCGAAAAGACTGCCGGCTATGCGGCGAAGAAAAAGAGGACAGCATTCACATTCTGTGCTACTGTCCCGCACTTGCTCTTAGGAGATACACACTTTGGGGTCACATGTTCATTGAACCCAGTGCATCACAAAACGTGAGGGTGGGCGATCTATATAACCTTCTTGTAAGGGCCAAATTGGATCGCCACATATAACCTCAGACAACCACGGGGTTACAGAAGATCTTTTAGATCTAGGTGACATCAGGGACTGATCTAGCCCCACCCGTTCTTATTAGTACTACTACTACTAACTAAAGATATATTTTATAATTTGGTGATTCAATTAAGACCATATAATGCACTTGAAATAAGAGGATCAAGAATACCATTTCATTTAAAAATGTTGGTCACATTATATTTTTTGCAATGGATCATATCAAACAACAATAAGTAGTCATAACTTTAATTGTGTAAGTCAATCTGTAGTTAATAGATTGATATTCGAAATATGTACATTGATTACGCGGCATTTAATGCCGCAATATATCAAGTTAGCTATTTTTCTAATATAAACATATTCTTACATATAGACACACGATTAATTGCTCTTGGATCGATTTTGTTCAGTCTAAAATACTTACATAAATCAGTTATATATTACTTACATAGTGCAAAGTTATGGAAACTGTTATAGAATACCAAATATGTTATACTTATAGAGCTCTGTATCTTCCGCACATACAGTGCAATGTAAGCTACATAGCTTACAGAGATACAGTGTTACAGAGCATTTTTACAGAATAGACCCACTAATCTTTTTTGTCTATCTCGCTCACGTTGAGGATTTTTAGAATAAAGCATACGCTTTTGTGCGCGTTTATTTTCTAAGTTTTGTTTATATCGATATCGCATTTGAGCGCGTTTATTTTCAAGATTCTGTTTGTATCGATATCGCTTTTGAGCACGCTTCTTTTCTAATGGGTCTATTCTGTAAAAATGCTCTGTAACGCTGTATCTCTGTAAGCTATGTAGCTTAAATTGCACTGTATGTGCGGAAGATACAGAGCTCTGTAAGTATAACATATTTGGTATTTTATAACAATTTCCATAACCTTGCGCTATGTAAGTAATATATAGGTGATTTATGTAAGTATTTTGGACTGAACAAAATCGATCCAAGAGCAATTAATCGTGTGTCTATATGTAAAAATATGTTTATATTGGAAAAATAGCTTTAACTTGATATATTGCGGCATTAAATGCCGTGTAATCAATGTACATATGTCGAATATCGATTAACTACAGATTGACTTATACAATTAAAGTTATGACTACCTATTGTTGTTTGATATGATCCATTGCAAAAAATATAATGTGACCAACATTCTTAAATGAAATGATATTCTTGATCCTCTTATTTCAAGTGCATTATGTGATCTTAATTGAATCACCAAGTTATAAAATATATCTTTAGTTAATCTGAAATATTTAATAAATTGTTCTTCAGGTATTTGAAATGGATTTTGCGAATCTCGTATGAGTTTCTTTTCCAAGCACATATAATTTCTAGAAAAAGCTAGTAATAATTAATTAATTTAATTATTAAAACGTATTTGTGTATAAATTAAAATTTATAGAATTTTGTGTCTGCGTGTAAAATTTCAAATGTGTTCTAGTAAAAAAGATTTGAAACAAGTATTATTAGTAATAATTAATTAAAAAGACTACTTTGTGTATATATTTTGTGTATATACTGAATATAATTAAAATTATCTGTTATAATCTTCTTCCAAGAGAAAATACAGAAATATTGCAAAATTTGGATCATTCATCGTGTCTTAAAATTGTCAAAATTAAAAAAACAAGTTTTTAACCTTAAAATGAGGTGCTTACAGCGAGAAAAATGTCACTGTAAACTTACAGTGCTAACTTGCAGTTATGTAACATCTTACAGAGATTGATTGTCATTATAGAATAGCGTTTTGGTTACAGTTTTACATTTTTCAAAGTTACAGAGCTTACAGAGCGAAAATCTTCTTACAGAATAGACCTATAAGTTTTGTTTATAGCGTATTTGAGCGCGTTCATTTTCTAATTTTTTTTATATCGGTCGTGCCGTTTAACGCGATTATTTTCTAACTTTTGCATATACGAATCTTATTTAATCAAATTATTTTCTAAATCTTGTATATAGCGCGCTCGCTTGTTATTTTTCAAATCATACTGATATTCCTTTTTATTAATATTTTCCAATTGAACATTATCTTCAGAAGAAAAACGGTTTTTAGTGCATTTATTTTTAAAATCTTTGTTTTCGAAAGTTTGTTTTTCGTAAAATGTAATGCTATTTGTTTTATTACTATACAAATCATTACTGTTAATTTCGCAGTCAATATTATTTTTAATATATATTTTATTTAAAGAACATTCAGTTTTTTTATAACTTTTATTTGTTGTTTCTTTGATTTCTTTTAAAACATTTTCTGTTGATAATTGCAATTGATTATTATTTAATTCTTTTTTATATCGATAAGTATTGCGAATCTTTTCTAAACGATTCAGTTTTTGTTGCTCTGTTTCGCATTGACGTATACTACGTATACGAAGTGCTTCAAATTTTCTTGCTTTTACTACTGCTAATGGAAGCACTTTCTGAAGAGCATATTGTGGATCTTGCGGAAAATGTTCAATAACATTAGTTTCAAAAATCTTAATTAAATGCGAACGCATTAAACTATGATTATATCTTACTTTTTCAGGTTTGATATTAAATGACAATGAAATTGCAAAGGCTATTGCGAAAACACCACAATCGTTACCATTTGGTTGATGTTGCACGGTTGGAAATTTGATAGAATACTTTTTAAAATTATATGTTGGAAATAATCTTTGCAAAAATTCTTCATGATGTTTGTGTAATTTCTTAGTATTTAATGAATCATATATAAATATATATTTTCTGTCATAATAACTACATACCCAATGTCCATCATGTAAACCTGATGAACTATGTAATATTTGTATGTTTTTTGTCTTTTGCCACACACTGAATTGTCGAGACATCGAGACATTGTATTCGCCATGTTTCAACAGGTCTAATCTAAACAGTTTCTTAAAAGATGATTGAAATGTTCCATATGCATGTCAGTTAACCATTCGCCTCGAATAATTATATTTCTTTCTGTAGGCAATAGGACGATATGTTTGTTTGTTTTCACAGAGAAAGACATTCTATATATACAGGGTGTCGCAGACCACCCGTATCAGTCGAATATCTCAAAAACTGGGCGCGGCAGACAAAAATATTTAAGAAAAAAGTTGTAAGGTTTCAAGTAGCGAATTATATGGCGATATCAGTATGACCTTGAAGAGTGTTGTCAAGGTCACGTAAAGGTCAACTCCAACTTTTTAAATCGTAAAAGTAATTTGCAATTACCAATTACATTTTTTTTCAAAACAATTATGTGTTTCCTTTACACTAATTGATTCCTCTCATTATTTTGCACATAAAAGTATTGAGGTAAGATAATCGAAAAATGAATATTTTACAAGATATTTTACGGTATATGTAAAATTAAGAAATGATTTCAAACCTCATAACTCGGAAAGTACTTAATGAAAACTAACTTAATTATAGTGCTTTGGAAAGCACTCGAGATGAGCTAGAAGAATATGCAAAAGCATATAGGGTGTCCCATTTAAAAAGTTGGAAGTGACCTTGACGTGACCTTGACAACAATCTTCAAGGTCATACTGATATCGCTATGTAATGCGTTATTTGAAACCTTACAACTTTTGTCTGAAATATTTTTGTCTGCCGCGCTCAGTTTTTGAGATATTCGGCTGATACGGGTGGTCTGCGACACCTTGTGTATATATATATATATATATATATATATATATATATATATATATATGTTTGGGAATAGTATTTTAGCGGGACCAAAAAAATTATTTAAGTTTCTTAATATACATAACTTTACATTTGTCTACATACGTGTACATTAAATCAATATATCTAATGTATATAGTATAAAGAAAGTTATTGCAGAAAAAAGCTTTAATATATGTAAAGTATTATATCGGTACCATTTTTAATAAGTAGATATATTAATATATATATATATATATATATATATATATATATATATATATATAATAGGACCATAGAAAGACTTGTATTTACGTTTAGTCCGTTTTTATTTCAAGACTATCTTAAATAATGTTTAAAGATGCTAATACGGCTTTGTGATTGAAATTGGTGACGCTATCTGTAATGTGCATAATTATCAACTTTTTTACATCGATATATTTTAAAAGAAATATATACATAAATTTATTAGAAATATTTGTATTTTTATTTAATTTATATTTTTGTATTTTTATTTATCTTTATAATTTTATTTTTCTTATTTAATATTATGTAAATCAAAAATAAAATGCACACAATAGTATTGATTTTATGATTGTATCGTTGCTAGTTGAACACTTATCGATTGTGAATACTTTCCATTTAGCACCGACGAGATACTGTTAAAGACCGACAACCCTGGGTAAATTTTCGTGACCACCAAGTGTGCCCGGTGGGCCCAGAGATAATAGAAGATTGATGATATTACCGGCCGTTTTGATTATATTGAAAACAATTACAAGAGTTATTTAAATCATACGAGTATTTTAGGTCATTCAGCTATTGTTTTATTATCGAAAATGTATAAATCTTTTATGTACCTGTTTAAAAAATGACAAATTATGTATCAAATCATTATTTTATTATCGAAAATGTAAAGATTTTGTTACCTACAGCAGCACTTTGCACGTTTTTTTCTGGTCACGCTAAATCCCATAAGACCATCGGTCTTTAATAGTATCTCGTCGGTGCATTTAGTGACACAAGTCGACACAAACCTCATTCTGCCTTATTTCAACATCAATGAATAAGAAAGATAGAATAATGTTTATACCAACTGTTGTTAAATGGAAAACACTGTGCTATGTTACTAATTGTAAAGTAAATTATTTTACAAATATATGATGATATGAGATATATATACAATTAATTGCATATATCATACACTCATATATCATATGCCATACTTATATGTCATATGTCTATAATTGCAGTTAATATGCAAAAGATTATGTCAATGTTCTTTAATTATTGTAAAATGTGTTTTCTGATACATTTTGTAACAAAATTTCACATATTGGTATATATGAGATATTGTTAGAAACTTTTAGAGAGTATCAGAGAGAGAGAGAGAGAGAGAGAGAGAGAGAGAGAGAGAGAGAGAGAGAGAAGAGTACATTTCAAAATAATTGAAGAGCATTGCATTATCAGCTATTTACATTAACTGCAACCATAGATATACAGAGAGACAACATGAATCGTATTGAAAAAGAGAGAGGAAATATTTCTGTCCCAATATAAATCACTCTCTTCCTCTCTTTCTTCCCCCCCCCCCAATTGATGAATATCATAAACAGAGGAAAAATACTGAAAGTACCTCTAGATATATAAGTTATATAATGCGGCAAGATTATGATCTACTTTACCCTAATTGTTTGACATGTATATTAAATAGTAAAGGAGAGTTATTAAATTAGTTTAATTATTTTTCAGCTTTATTCAGCTTTATTCAGCTCAAATACACTACTCGATAAGAGTATCAAACGATCGATGTAAACTGAATCTGTGACCAAAGCAAAATATGCTCTTCAAAATGAGTATTCTTTTTCTTTGTTTTTTCGCTCTACCATTCCACGTAAAAAAGTTTTAATGCAACCGTAGAATCTCATGTCAAATAATCACAACATTCTTATACATTGTGAAAATGTTTGATTGTAATTGAACAATTTGTTATGCCCTCAAAGCGTATCGCATATTTGCATAGATGTATAATGTATATACATAAAAAAATTAACTAATCACATGTCGAATATATAAGATATCATTGTTATTTTCTTTGTATTAAATATATAATTGATTAATTTTTCTGTGTATATGCATTATGCATCTATGCAAATTTATCTTAACCCATTAAGTCCCAAAATGACATTTTTTCATTACGTTTTTCAACGGCTGTACTTTCTAATAAAAAAAGTTGTTATGAATTTCCAAATAACTGTTTTCGACGTAAAATCGACTGATCTTTCAGAATCTGGTATTCATTTTTTCGAAAAATGCACCTGTGACGATCTTTTCAGGTTTTCTTGCAAAAAAAATGCGAATTTTTAAACTTTTTTTTTTTTTATCGAACGTTTTCGTATTGAAATCCCTTAAGAATTCTTGCTGTAACTAAAAAAACCACGTCAATTTGTCCTAAACTTGAAGTTAGGTCATTAACAATTGTTAAATTTTACGCGGAAATAAACAAAATGGCGGCCTAAAGACGAAAAAAATGTCCAAATCTTCAGGAATTTTTTACTCAAAAACAATAGACTTTAGGAAAAAATGTTATAGAATAAAAAGTTCTTAGAATTTATCGAAGAACACGCTGGAATTTTTTCAGAATTTTTTTTTTTTGACGACTTTTTTGAATTTTCGAAATTTGGTGATTATGAAAAATCCAAAAATTCGTCAAAAAATTCTGAAAAAATTCCAGCGTGTTTTTTGATAAATTCTAAAAACTTTTTATTCCACAACATTTTTTCCTAAAGTCTATCGTTTTCTAATAAACGTTCCTTGAAGGCTTTTTTTGTCTACTATTTACCGGTTTTCCGTTATAGTTCGTCATTTATTAATATCCTGTTCATTCGTTGCTAAGGTCTCGAGACGTAAGGAGGGGGCGATAGGCGTTGATTCACGGAAATCGGCCGAAAAGTGCAAAACGTGGACAGCTCTGTTCTAGATATATTCATTGATCATCAACCATGAAATTCATCAATAGTATTCACAGAACAGATAAAAGAGATGAAAAATATATACTGTGAAGAAAATTTTTTCAATAAAATAATGAGAATAAATCTTGTTACATCCCATATGAAATCACGAATGAACAGGATATTAATAAATGACGAACTATAACGGAAAACCGGTAAATAGTAGACAAAAAAAGCCTTCAAGGAACGTTTATTAGAAAACGATAGACTTTAGGAAAAAATGTTGTGGAATAAAAAGTTTTTAGAATTTATCAAAAAACACGCTGGAATTTTTTCAGAATTTTTTGACGAATTTTTGGATTTTTCATAATCACCAAATTTCGAAAATTCAAAAAAGTCAAAAAAGTCGTCAAAAAATTCTGAAAAAATTCCAGCGTGTTCTTCGATAAATTCTAAGAACTTTTTATTCTATAACATTTTTTCCTAAAGTCTATTGTTTTTGAGTAAAAAATTCCTGAAGATTTGGACATTTTTTTCGTCTTTAGGCCGCCATTTTGTTTATTTCCGCGTAAAATTTAACAATTGTTAATGACCTAACTTCAAGTTTAGGACAAATTGACGTGGTTTTTTTAGTTACAGCAAGAATTCTTAAGGGATTTCAATACGAAAACGTTCGATAAAAAAAAAAAGTTTAAAAATTCGCACTTTTTTTGCAAGAAAACCTGAAAAGATCGTCACAGGTGCATTTTTCGAAAAAATGAATACCAGATTCTGAAAGATCAGTCGATTTTACGTCGAAAACAGTTATTTGGAAATTCATAACAACTTTTTTTATTAGAAAGTACAGCCGTTGAAAAACGTGATGAAAAAATGTCATTTTGGGACTTAATGGGTTAATATGTTCTTATTTAAAAAGAAATTTTAGTAATATCATAAAGTATATATTTATAAGCAGCTCAAGGAATTGATAGTGATAATAATTAATAATTCGCAATATAATATAATTCAAATTCTAGATCTTCAGAATGTAATAAATTTTAATTAATTGTAAAAATGGACCAAAAATGATAAATGCATTATTCTTAAAGTGTATAGAAAATATTAAAGTATATTTTAATAATATTAATATATATATATTATTATGTATGCTTTTTTTATGCTTTAAAATGTAATTATTTAATATTGAAATATTAAATTCACAATCAAATATTTAATGTCGACAATCGACAACTAATTATATTTAAAAAATGTAACATGTTTTCAAATAATTATGTATATAAATAAATATATATAAATGGAAGTTAAGTTTTCAGAATAAAATGAGACATTTATTGCAACAAGACATTTATTACAAAATAATGATTTGTACAAAATACTAATAATTACTTATTTTATATAATATACAATAATTACTATAGTAATTACAACAATTGCTATAAAAATAACTATAGTAATTATTGTATTTATATTTTACCAAGTTTTCTATTTTATATAAAATTGCATTATGCATTGCACATATTTTGTAAAATTACCTATTTTAAAGCAAAATGAAAAAAATTAAAATAATTTGACGTAATAACACATCATAAGTTATATCACATATCATAGAACATATTATCACAGAACATGTATAACTTGTATCAAACTTCTATAACTTATATATCGTAGAACATGTTATAAACTTAAAGTATATTATATATCTATATTAAAGCAAAATGAAAAAAATTAAAATAATTTGACATAATAACACATCATAAGTTATATCACATATCATAGAACATATTATCACAGAACATGTATAACTTAACATAAAAAAAAAAAAAAAAAAAAAACACACAATATATCCAATCAAAAATCCAAATTATAACCAAACTTCTATAACTTATATATCGTAGAACATGTTATAAACTTAAAGTATATTATATATCTATATATATGTATATATAGAATATACTTTAAGTTTATAACATGTTCTACGATATATATATTATGTAATATTTATAATAAAAAATATAATTTAAACGCAAACAATTATATATATTATATAATTTTTGGTACGATTTTTGTACGTGTGTTTGTACTGTGCTTATAACATATTTATATTTTGTTAATAGTGTTAGCTAAATTATTACGTTTTTGGTTATGTAACCATGTTTTAATAGTAGCCACATTTCGTCCCTTTAATATATGAGGATGCTTTTTAATAAGATTTCCGATTTGAATAAAAGTAGGTAGTTTTGCTTCATCTTTTTTAAGATAATATCCAAAAGCATCAAGAACCACGCGTTTTTCATCTTTAGTCCATCGTGTACGATTAGAGTGAACTAAAAAGACAAGGAAAAAGATAAACACAATAATCAATGTTTAAAAATAATTATAATAATAAGTATAGAAATAAACAAACCTTTCATAGTATTTTCTTGTAAATTCTGAGTTTGTTCATTGTTATCATTATGTGTTTCTTTAAATGATTCATCTTCATCATTGTTATTGACATCATTATTGACATGACAATTATCTCTATTAAGCTCTGAAGATTCAGAATCTGAATTATCACTATCATCTTCATCATGATCAATTCCTTGTGCCGCTTCTAAATACTGCGATATTTCTAAAATTTCTTTCTGTATAATAGGTTGCCTATAATGAACCATATGTATCTTATCAGCATGACCCATGAAATTTGCGAGTGATGAGATTTCGTTTTCCGATAAATTGTAATTAATACACATTGTCGCTATATGTTTTCGTAATTGAGTTGCTCGCAAAGTTTCAGGATTTTCAGCACCGCATTCGATTGCGTATTGTCGCAACAAATCACATGCCAAAAGATATCTGTATTTATCCTTTACAAGAGAAGGGAGGCCGAATAAATATGGATTATTTCGTGAAACTTTAGCAGCTTTCCTATGCTTTAATATCATATCTATGCAATCTCTCAATTCTCCTGTCAATAAAACTGGTACCGTTCGTCCAAGTTTACCTCTTAGTGTAAAACGAACATATTTTTTAGCTATATCTTTGGCATGTGTTGAAAGTGCTTCATACGCTTCATTAGTTTGATAATTAATTCCTTCGTAAGCCTTGTAATCTTCAATATGTGTTCTTTGTATTTCTCCAGCTCTACGACAATTAAACACTTGTACTGATGTCAATGTTACTTTCATAAGTGTAAGCCATGCCTCTCATAAGAAAATTCTTCTTTTAAATTATCGTAAGCTGATCGACGTTTTTCTTGTAAAAAGTTATGAAGTTTAATTATATCTGATTTTGAAGGCAAAACAATTTTTTACGCCTTTTATTTTGATTTATCGTCTCGGATATTGTTTTAGTAATATGTGTTGTAAAGTCTTCGGAAAATACTTTTAAAAAATCTTCAGCAAGTAATTTTTTATCATATTCTTCTTTTCTAATAAATCTGTTAATCAAAATTTTTCCAAGTTCTTTTACTAAACCTCCAAGTGATGATGCTAATGATGGAATTTTATAAAATTTTCCACACAAAGATAAACCTGCTAATGTGTTAATTGCTTCAATGCAGGCACTGCTATATCGTGGGAAATAAATTGAAGCAAAGTCTGTAATTTCAGGATATTTATATTTTAATGTTTGTAATAAACGGCCCACTCTTCTCATTTTTTGCCTTATCATTGCATCATTATGTTCTGATACTTTATACTTTTCACATTGTTGATTTCCAAATGCAATAATTAATTCGTCGTAACGTATGAGTCGCACTATATTGTCTTCTTTTAAAACGGGAAAAACACGTAATCTTAAAGCATTATTTGCTTCTGAATGTATTCGACCAATTACCGTCCTTCCTAAAACAGATATCGCTCTTGTATCTTAATTTCTAGGACCAATGCATTTTTGAGAATGATGTCTCATTGTACACTTTAATATAAATGCTTTACATTTTGGACATGCAGAATAATCAGAAGGTAATCTATTATATTTTTTCTTAGAACGTCTTTCTACGAGTAGTTCACCATCATTTCGTATATTATCTACATTAAAGTAAAAATCTCCACGTCTTCGAAGTGTTTCTATAATTTTTCGTCGCTCTGCAGTTCCTTTTGCCAAATGCTTAAATTTTTGAACTTCTAACTCATTAGCATGTACTCGTTCAAGGTGACGAGCTATTTTGCTTTGAAAAGTATTACAGTACATGCAAAAATGTTTTTTGGTGCCTGCATCAGTTGATAAAACGGACATTTCGGCATCATCTCGAGCACAGTGGCCTGTTACGTTTAATGACGTTGATATATCTAATCCACTAGATACATTTTCTGAACTATTAACCTCCTTGAGGGAAGCATCTGTTGTTTGATTGATTTCAGTCTGAATTATATTTTCATCAGACGAATTGCTCGATGGTACGTAAGAAAAGTTCTTGTCAAGTGTATTTTCTAAATCATTGTTTTGTGTGTTTGCATCATCAACATATTCTGTAATAATATATATATATATATATATATATATATATATATATATATTATTATTATATCAATATATAAATTCTCAACATATAAATTATAAATTATTAATACATAAAAGTTATAAAATAAAAAAATATGTATTTTATATGATAATTTTGCTTATTATTTTTTAAATAACTATGTACCTTTGCTTATTATTTTTTAAATAACTATGTACCTAGTGGAAACACATTTATCAGATTCGAGAGACTGTTCAAGTGTAATATTTGAAGTAATGCATTGTAAATCATTAGAACTGGGTTCATACACCTCAAATTGCATTGTATTTTCATTCCAATCCCAAGGCAGTAAGTTATCAGAAATGATTTGGGCAGTATCTAATAAATGATTTAAGTAATTATAAAACTTAATCATACATTTATTATTTAGCATATACCTTCCTTCATTGTTTTTAATATATACTTATATATACTAATATATACCTAATATATACAAAGTATCTATACAAATATTTCAAATTTATATATTACATTTTTTAAATTTCCTCGAATTTTCAGATATTTTTGTTTAAAATATAAAAAAATAAAGAATTTTTAGAACTTATTTTCAAATAAATTTATATATAAGTATGATCGTGAATATTTGTATAATTTTTAATAACAAACCTTTATTTAAATTTTCAATTTCATTATTATATTGTACGTTACATGTGCTGTGACATTCTGTTTCTATCATTGACTCTTGACTTATTAACGAATATACCGCTTCATTTTGATCGTGCTGATTTGATGCATGTGAAGTACTATTCAAAGACACAGTACTTTCATCTTGTATTATATTACTCACAATATTGCAGTCAATAATCTCATTATCATTATTTATTCCTATTTTATTCGAACTTGTTTCCTGAGAATTTCCTGTAATAATATATTAATTATATTAAATATTATATATGCACATAATTATTTGTATCAATATTAAAACACAATTATTATAAATTCTATTTTTGTAATTATGAGATATTATAGAGTAATTATTTATTATAAAAAAAGTAATATTAAAAAATATTTCTAAAATTTCTTTATATATTAATATATATCATTATATAGAATATTAATATATTATTATATCAAAAAAATAAATTTTTAAGTATGTGAACATAAAAAAAGTTTTCTACTAACTTTATAACAATTCGCACATATTTAAACAAAAGTTCATGTCATATTAATGTAAATTTACAATTATATATAAGTATGATCGTGAATATTTGTATAATTTCAATAACAAACCTTTATTTAAATTTTCAATTTCATTATTGTGTTGTACGTTACATGTGCTGTGACATTCTGTTTCTATCATTGACTCTTGACTTATTAACGAATATACCGCTCCATTTTGATCGTGCTGATTTGATGCATGTAAAGTACTATTCAAAGACACAGTACTTTCATCTTGTGTATTATATTATTCACAATATTGCAGTCAATAATCTCATTATCATTATTTATTCCTATTTTATTCGAACTTGTTTCCTGAGAATTTCCTGTAATAATATATTAATTATATTAAATATTACATATGCACATAATTATTTGTATCAATATTAAAACACACAATTATTATAAATTCTATTTTTGTAATTATGAGATATTATAGAGCAATTAATCTTAAATTAACGTAATTATTTATTTTTCGTAATTGTTTATTATAAAAATATTAATATTAAAAAATATTTCTAAAATTTCTTTATATATTAATATATATCATTATATAGAATATTAATATATTATTATATCAAAAAAACAAATTTTTAAGTATGTGAACATAAAAAATGTTTTCTACTAACATTATAACAATTCGCACATATTTAAACAAAAGTTCATGTCATATTAATGTAAATTTACAATTAATTATATGTTATAGAATTTCTCTAAACAGATGTAAACCCGTTGAAAAGACATGCAGCTTACGGTGACGCGTAACCTTCGAAAGTTTTGCAAAACTGCCCGAGCGGTGCGATAGCGCAAGCTCTTTTTCATGATGGACTACTCGCCTATAAGTGTAGTGTCCAGAAAAGCACGTACGTTCCATGAACGGGCCTCCGTTAGTTTGAAACGTCATTCGAAACTCTTTGCAAAATATTCAACGAGCGGGAGACATCGTATCGCGCGTTTCACACATGCGTTCGTTTCCCCGCATTCGAGAAGGCGATTACATAGTCGCCAGACCGGAACAGGAAAGAAACTCGTTCGATAATTTAATGAATCCATTTAATAATTATAATTTTTTTGAATTATGCAGTGTTTTTCAAATTAGGTAGCACAATAGATTTCTTAAATACTGTTATTAATATGATTATGTAAAATACGTCAATAACAGAGGAGTGGAGGGTAGATATAGAGACGAGACAGCAGTCTAGTGTATATATATTATTTTAGATTATATATATATATATATATATATATATATATATATATTATTTTTTAGATTGTTGAAATTTTAGATTGTAAATAATATGTAATATATTTAAATTAAACATCAAAAGAGAGATATTCTTTTGATCTCATAAATGTATGAGTATTTCATCAATCAAAACATGAATATTTTTTGATATTTTCATACCTTTTACACAGAGAAAATAAAAATTGATTTTTTTTATAACTACATACATTTAATTGCAGGAAATGCTGGAGCAACCATATATGAAAATAAAAAATATAAATTTATATAAAATAGAAATTAGAATAGAAAATTAGAATTGAAATTAAAATAGAAATTTATAAATATATTATATTAATATTATAATATATTATGTTAATGCAGAATATAATATACAATTATTATGTCTATACTTCTTATATTATATTTTAATATAAGGCATAGTACTTGAATTAAATGGAAATGTTTGTAAAACATTTGTATATATGTATATATATCATATATTCAATAGAATGTTATGAGCTCTTTCATATAATATTTAGGATGTAAAGATTATTAAGATTTAACATATTATGATTTATAAATTTCGTATTAAAAATAATATGAGATAATCATGCATACATTTTAAGAATGGACAATGCTGTGTTGTAGAAATTTGACAATTCTATAACTTCCATATAAATTCTAAATAATATAATAATTACACATTTTTTAAAACATTTTTTATACTTGTATGTATATGAAAAGAAGCAAAATTTATATACACATTCAAACAGATGTTATATATGATATTTGTAAATATAAGAATAAGTAAATGTTATAACTAAAATTTATAATAAACTACTAAAAAACTGCTAAAAAATAGCAGTATGAAAAATGTTTTACTATACAACAAAATAGGAACTTATTCTTATAAAATAAAAATGAAAGAAATATATAATAATTTTACCTTTACTTTTTTTTGCAAGTAAGAACAAATGAAATGTATGAAACACTTTTGATTAATGTCAGAGATAGCTAAAAATATGCACGATTTACATTAAAGAATAAACTTAAAACATATATAGTATCACTTCTATTAATAGGAGAATAGATTGCATTGACATAATATTAAAACACAGAAAAGCTACGCGAGTCTCATCAAATAATCAATATCTGTATTATATGATCTTTTTTCTCGTAAAAAAATAAGTATAGATATCTCTTGGCCTTAATTTTGGTAATTTGTCGTGACAATATAAAATATAAAAATTAATAGATATAACTAAAATTTAATAGTATTAAAAAAAATAGCAGTATGAAAAATATTTTACTATACAATAAAATAGGAATTAACTTTTATAAAATAAGAATGAAAAAACAAATAATAATTTTACCTTTACTTGGATTTTCAAGTAAGACTGGCTTACGATGCAATTGTGAGACACGATTAAGTATAATGTTAGGTACATTAGATGCTAATGATTGTTTAATGCTATCGAGTACATTACAATTATCTGTAAAAACAAATATATAATAATTATATCACAAATTATTTTCCTAATAAATATTTCTCATAAGATATTTCTAATATTTGTGCCATGTAAATTTATAAATATTATATAAACATTTTTAATAAAATTTATTTGCACAGTTATATGTAATTATTAAGTGAAACAGTAATTATTATTTATATTACTATTTTATTTATATTACTATATTCTGAACATCATAAAATAAAATTAAATAACCTTACTTACTATGTCGGGCTAAGATACGACAAGCATATCTTCTACCTTTATATTTTGCTACATACATATCTTTTTTTGTATTACATCTTTTGTATTGCATATGTAATATGTTCCATCAGTAAAAACAATGAGTGTAAACATTATTAATTATTATGTAAATATGAATCGCCACGTGTGGTCTTGACGAATGTTCATGAACAAACAAGTTTCAACAAGATTCTATTTGGACTATACTTTCAAACATCTGCTTGATCAGAAGGAAGAAATATTTATTTTTTTCTTAATTGATCAATTAGATGATCTAAAGTATTTATAATACTAAATAAAGTATACTACGCACAAACTCAAATTTATAATGATTACTTTAGGCAAATTACGTTTAAGACTTGTTGCGTCATAACAGTATATCCAACATTAAAGCTGCGTATGAAAAGTTGTTTTATAGAGGATTTACATTGCGTTCGATTTTCGACATGTGATAGTGACATACAATATCCAATAAGAAGATTATTTCACACTCTTATTGAATATCGGATTTTGTAATCCGTCGAAAATCGAACGCAGTGTGAATCTTGTATTACGCGTTAAAAGCGGCGTTCTACCTTTGTCATTTATTAAAAGTTGAACAAGGATAGAGTTCTCTTATAGCGGTAAAAGCATGGACGTAATACAAATGGACCCTGCATGCCTTTCGTTTTGTCATCTAATAGATTGAAGCAAACATCTAGAAAAAGAACGAGAATAGAGGGGCTCGTTTCCTCTCTCTCTCTTTTTTTTTTTTTTTTTTTTTGTAATTCGTCTCAGCAGAAAGAGACGAAGAATAGAGGGGATTAGATTATCTGTATCTTTCTGTATTTTGCCTTCACTTTTTTGACCATATGCGGAGTCCACGTATATTACGTCCACGGTTAAAAGCGTGCTTTCTGAATGTGTTCTAAAATTTCTGTATTGCTTCCCCACACAGGACACAATGTATTACGCACGGTAAAATGTGACGAGTAGATTATAGATTGTTATCAATTATTTTTCTCTCTTATATGAAAACTTTAAATAAGTTTATATTTATGAGGTGGTTTATATAAAATATTTTTAAGCTCTTTGGCTAAAACATTGTCCTTTGCCGTTCGTAACACATCACATTTGTGTACAGAAGTCACGTATCTCTAAAGAATTTGGATTTTAACCTTATTAATATATTTCATTATATATGTATAGGCCTATACAGTTTATACCGATCATTTAGTACTCGTATCATGTAGCATTTGAATTAATTAGCCAATACCAGCTATGTATAACAACTTTCATATGCTTTCACGTTGTTTCTTACATTATTGTTTATATCTCTACGTGTTGTAGTGTCACATTATTGACTGTCAAAGAGAAAATTTTACAATTTTTTTATATTATAACTGATCGTGTAATATTTATGTGTTTTTATTAAATTAGCATCAATAAGAATCATTTCGACTAAATTATCTTAATTGTTTATTGACTTACAAAATGTTTAAATATTAAAAACGACAAAGTTGTAAATTTTGTGTCATATTATATATTTACTGAATACATTTAACATTACAACATTTAATATTTGTAAACATAGTAAAGTCTACATATTGAAGAGAAACTATCGCAACACGTACCATAACCGATCTTTAAAAAGTAGTATGCTCTTTATTGTCTTTCTAAAATATCCTCTTTTCTGTTAACATATTCTGACTACGTTTACATGTGATCTTTAATTAGATATTATTATACCTAATTAAAAATGATGTAGTTTCTATTGCGTTCTCTCTCTCTCTCTCTTCAAATAAAAAGATAAACAAAATGATTATTTAATATCAGCTTAACCACTCCAGATTGAGATTGAAAATAAACATTGCAATCTCATTCTCGATAAATTATATATTATATGTGCGTATACATATCTGTATATATGTGCATACATATGTATATAGCTCTAAAACATATCGTTTTACATTATGGTCATTCGAGACATTAGAAACTTTGAATATATCTAGCGTCAAGAGAGAATATTACGTTTGCAGCTTTGTGCACTACTGCGCGGCGCGGGTAATTAACCTCCTCTGTTAAGCGAAAGTGACATATCCGTAGACTTAAAGAAATAGATTGCGCATCCCTATACAAAAGACTGTCTTAAATATTAGAAAGAGAGAGCGATAGCAGTCAAATCTCTTTCTCTCTCGCACAATTGAAGGAGAGGGGATTTCTGTTCATTCTCCTTCAGCCGTGATATCCCCTCTTTTTCAATTGTGCGAGAGAGAAAGAGATTCGACTGCTATCGCTCTCTCTCACTAATATTTAAGACAGTCTTTTGTATAGGGATGCGCAATCTATTTCTTTGATCTAAGTCTACGGATATGTCACTTTCGCTTAACAGAAAAGGTTAATTACCCAAGCCACGCAGTAGTGCACAGAGCTGCAAACGTAATATTCTCTCTTGACGCTAGACATATTCAAAGTTTCTAGTGTCTCGAATGACCATCATATAAAACGATATGTTTTAGAGCTATCTACATATGTATGCACATATATACAGATATGTATACGCACATATGATTTATCGAGAATGAGATTTCAATGTTTATTTTCAATCTCAATCTGGAGAGGATAAGCTGATGTTAAATAATCATTTTGTTTTTCTTTTTATTTGAAGAGAGAGAGAGAGAGAGAGACGCAATAGAAACTACATCATTTTTAATTAGATAAAATAATATCTGATTAAAGATCACATGTAAACGTAGTCAGAATAGTTAACAGAAAAGAGGATATATATTAGAAAGACAATAAAGAGCATATTACTTTTTAAAGATCGGTTATGGTACGTGTTGCGATAGTTTTTCTTCAATATGTAGATTTTACTATGTTTACAAATATTAAATGTTGTAATGTTAAATGTATTCAGTAAATATATAATACGACACAAAATTTACAACTTTGTCGTTTTTAATATTTAAACATTTTGTAAGTCAATAAACAATTAAGATAATTTAATCGAAATGATTCTTATTGATGTTAATTTAATAAAAACACATAAATATTACACGATTAGTTATAATATAGAAAAATTGTAAAATTTTCTCTTTGACAGTCAATGATGTGACACTACAACACGTAGAGCTATAAACAATAATGTAAGAGACAACGTGAAAGCATATGAAAGTTGTTATACATAGCTGGTATTGGCTAATTAATTCAAATGCTACTTGATACGAGGCCTATACATATATAATAAAATATATTAATGCGGTTAAAATCCAAATTTTTTAGTGATACATGACTTCTGTACACAAATGTGATGTGTTACGAACGACAAAGGACAATGTTTTAGCCAAACAGCTTAACAATACTTTATATAAACCAGCTCCTAAATATAAACTTATTTAAAGTTTTCATATAAAAGAGAAAAATAATTGATAACTTAATCTATAATCTACTCGTCACATTTTACCGTGCGTAATACATTGTGTCCTGTGTGGGGAAGCAATACAGAAATTTTAGAACGCATTCAGAAAGCACGCTTTTAACCATGGATGTAATATACATGGACTCCGCATATGGCCAAAAAAGTGAAGGCAACATATAGAAAGAGACAGATAATCTAATCCCCTCTACTCTTCGTCTCTTTCTACGCAGACGAATTACAAAAAAAGAAAAGAGAGAGAGAGGAAACGAGCCCCTCTATTCTCGTTCTTTTTCTAGATGTTTGCTTCAATCTATTAGATGACAAAACGAAAGGCATGCAGGGTCCATGTGTATTACGTCCATGCTTTTACCGCTATAAGAGAACTCTATCCTTGTTCAACTTTTAATAAATGACAAAGATAGAACGCCGCTTTTAACGCGTAATACAAGATTCACACTGCGTTCGATTTTCGACGGATTACAAAATCCGATATTCAATAAGAGTGTGAAATAATCTTCTTATTGGATATTGTATGTCACTATCACATGTCGAAAATCGAACGCAATGTAAATCTTCTATAAAATAACTTTGCATACGCAGCTTTAATGTTGGATATACTGTTATGACGCAACAAGTCTTAAACGTAATTTGCCTAAAGTAATCGTTATAAATTTGAGTTTGTGCGTAGTATACTTTATTTAGTATTATAAATACTTTAGATCATCTAATTGATCAATTAAGAAAACGATAAATATTTCTTCCTTCTGATCAAGCAGATGATTGAAAATATAGTCCAAATAGAATCTTGTTGAAACTTGTTTGTTCATGAACATTCGTCAAGACCACATGTGGCGATTCATATTTACATATTAATTAATAATGTTTACACTCTTGTTTTTACCGATGGAACATATTACATATGCAATACAAAAGATGTAATACAAAAAAAAGATATGTATGTAGCAAAATATAAAGGTAGAAGATATGCTTGTCGTGTCTTAGCCCGACATAGTAAGTAAGGTTATTTAATTTTATTTTATGATGTTCAGAATATAGTAATATAAATAAAATAGTAATATAAATAATAATTACTGTTTCACTTAGCAATTACATATAACTGTGCAAATAAATTTTATTAAAAATATTTATAAAATATTTATAAATTTACATGGCACAAATATTAGAAATATCTTGAGAAATATTTATTAGGAAAATTATTTGTGATATAATTATTATATATTTGTTTTTACAGAAAATTATAATGTACTTGATAGCAGTAAACAATCATTAGCAGCTAATGTACCTAACATTATACTTAATCGTGTCTCACAATTGCATCGTAAGCCAGTCTTACTTGGAAATCCAAGTAAAGGTAAAATTATTATTTGTTTCTTCATTCTAATTTTATAAAAGTTAGTTCGTATTTTATTGTATAGTAAAATATTTTTCATACTGCTAGTTTTTTTAATACTATTAAATTTTAGTTAGAACATCTATTAATTTTTATATTTTATATTGTCACGACAAATTACCAAAATTAAGGCCAAGAGATATCTATACTTATTTTTTTACGAGAAAGAAGATCATATAATACAGATATAGATTATTTGATGAGACTCGCGTAGCTTTTCTGTGTTTTAATATTATGTCAATGCAATCTATTCTCCTATTAATAGAAGTGATACTATATATGTTTTAAGTTTATGTTTTAATGTAAAACGTGCATATTTTTAGCTATCTCTGGCATTAATCAAAAATGTTTCATACATTTCATTTGTTCTTACTTGCAAAAAAAAGGAAAGGTAAAATTATTATATATTTCTTTCATTTTTATTTTATAAGAATAAGTTCCTATTTTGTTGTGTAATAAAACATTTTTCATACTGCTATTTTTTAGCAGTTTTTTAATAGTTTATTATATTTTAGTTATAACATCTACTTATTCTTATATTTACAAATATCATATATAACATCTGTTTGAATGTGTGTATAAATTTTGCTTTTTTTCATATACATACAAGTATAAAAAATGTTTTAAAAAATGTGTAATTATTATATTATTTAGAATTTAAATGGAAGTTATAGAATTGTCAAATTTCTACAACACATAGCATTGTCCATTCTTAAAATGTATGCATGATTATCTCATATTATTTTTAATATCAAATTTATAAATCGTAATATGTTAAATCTTAATAATCTTTACATCCTAAATATTATATGAAAGAGCTCATAATATTCTATTGGATATATGATATATATACATATATACAAATGTTTTACAAACATTTCCATTTATTTCAATTATTATGCCTTATATTAAGATTATTATGTCTTATTGTTAGTATGGACATAATAATTGTATATTATATTTTTCTACATTAATATAATATAATATAATATAATATTAATATAATATATTTATAATTTTCTATTTTAATTTCTATTCTAATTTCTATTTTATATAAATTTATATTTTTTATTTTCATATATGGTTGCTCCAGCATTTCCTGCAATTAAATGTATGTGGTTATAAAGAAAATCAATTTTTATTTTCTCTCTTGTGAAAGGTATGAAAATATCAAAAAATATTCATGTTTTGATTGATGAAATACTCATACATTTATGAGATCAAAAGAATATCTCTCTTTTGATTTTTAATTTAAATATATTATATATTATTTATAATCTAAAATATAATATTTATATATATATAATCTAAAAT
>JALHBL010000466.1:0-17281 GCA_023638675.1 Camponotus pennsylvanicus | reverse complement strand
AGCTGAAGGCCATTCGGGTTTCTGAGTTCCAGCACTGCTATGAAGACTGGAAACAACGTCTCAGGCGCTGCGTGGTTTCCTAAGGGAACTATTTTGAAAGAGACAGAGTTAATTTATAGTTAAATTATAAATAAAAGTTCATCTCAAAAAGTCTCATTACTTTATTAACAGACCTCGTATTATATTTCTTATATTTAATATTTGATATTGATGTATCTATTTAAATTTCTATTATCTGACAGCTTGCTGCATATAAATACATATTAACTTCTCTTTGGCTCTTCAAACTCCGCCCAAATCTCATCGCGCTTGCGCTATTAGACAATGACAGTCAGGTACGATGAGCTATTCCTTTCTTTTTAATGACCTTTACGCTTTTCTGGCTGGCTCCCGCACTCTATATCTAACCTCTCTGTATCCAATACAAGAAGATAAACTGAATTTGTTTTTTTAATTGTCTGAATATCTCTACGACAGGATGCTATAAAAAGAAATCGGATATATTACAATTTAATCAACCAACAGATAAGAAGTTCATAATTGTTCTTACCGCAACATAATTCATGATGTTCGAACGTACGTCGTTCGTTTTGTCGGTCAGTATTATTTTGTATATGTGCTGCAGAGAGAATTTTTTATAGAAATTAATACTTGATATTTTTTTTAATACATTAATTTTTAGAGGTAATGATAAATCTTACATAGAATAAGTTTGTTATATGTAATTCATGTTATATCAATTTACATTTATTAAATGTATAAATGTATGTAATTGTTAATGCGGCTCTTGTTTAGCCGTGTGCATGGCACGTATTTTCTCTTTCGATTACTTGCCTTGATGTGCGTGAAATAAAAATACGTTTATTACAAGACAAAAAAAATGCTTTATTTTGTTATATACTCTCCACTGCGTCGCAGTCGCGCGCTAACCACTCTCTGGCGCACTTTTTCTTTTCAGGCTTGCCAACTCACACAAATCTTAAATGCCTCTTACGGCAGTCACCGAAACTATTGGCCAACGGCCTAAACATACCGCGCGCCTTGATGTAGCTACGCTCATCAAAAAAGAAAATATATATATATACAGTGATGGGAAAAAGTTCCGGAACGGTTAAATAACTTTTGAACGGTTCAAGATAAAGGGCTAAAATTTATATGAGTTCAATGGGACTATAATATCGATCGTTTAACGACAAAACCCCTCATCCAGCCCCAAATGGGGGGCAGGGGGCGACGGGGGGGCGAATTTTTGTAATGGCACGGGGGGTCGAGTGACGGCTCATTTGAAAGGGTTTTTCAAGACGAATACAACGGATTTTGGAAAAGTTCGCTACGATTTTCTTTCGCGGACTTATGATGATTTAAAAGTAGTCGGTTGCGACAGCCCACGAACGGACGGGATAAAAATTTCCATGGAATTTTTATCGATTCAAAATTGTCTCAGACGCGCGCGCGCGCGCGCGCGCGTGTGTGTGTGACTGTGTGTGTGTCCTGCTCTCGGCGTTACCTAGGATCAACGACGTGGACGTAGCAGGAAACTGATCCCTTCGAGGTGTTGGTTTAACGTGAGTAATCCTCTAGCCTCTCACGTGTGTGTGTGTGTGTGTGTGTGTGTGTCACAGCAGAGACAGGGACCCCATAGCTCGTCATTTCCATGGTATTTATTGACTCCAAACCCCCTCTGATGTGTGTGCTTCTGCGTATGTGTTGTGTTTAATGTATTAAGTGCTCAAATGGATGCCCGTTTACTCCTTGGCAGTGCGCCATACGTATGTAGATACTTTCCTGTACGTTGCGCAAAATTTCTGGTGTTATTAAATTAGAAATATCTATTATTCTTGCTCGCAATTCATCAATGTCAGCAGGTTTTGTCTCAAACACTTTACTCTTCAAATATCCCCAATAAAAGTAATCTAATGGTGTTAGGTCCGGTGATCTAGGTGGCCATTCAATTGATCCTCTTCTACCAATCCATTTATTATGAAATATTTCATTAAGGTAATCTCGAGTAATTACAGCAAAGTGAGCTGGGGCCCCATCTTGCTGAAACCAAACTTGTTCAAAAGCAAGTCCAGTAATTTCTTGGATACGCAGGTTCTACAGAATATTATTGAAAATCCGCATAATCCTCTTTCGAGAATAGCTCAGGAATATGGTGTAGACCGAAAATCGGTTACAAAAATTTTGAAGAAACACGGCTACCACCCGTATAAAATAAGACTCGTCCAAAAACTTTCTGAAGATGATTATGACAGAAGAGTAGAGTTTTGCGATGAAATGATGAGGCGGTATGACGAAGACAATCAATTTTTCAATTGGATTTGTTTCTCTGACGCTACGTTCGAATTGAGCGGATCTGTCAATCGTCAAAATTTACGATATTGGGCTAATGTTAATCCTCACTGGATGAGAGATTCGCACACACAACATCCACAAAAACTAAATGTTTGGGCAGGAATAATAGGTCAGAATATTGTTGGACCATATTTTATCGCAGGGAACATAAATGCAGACAATTACGTGCATTTACTAAGAACGGAAGTAGTGCCACGTATCCAAGAAATTACTGGACTTGCTTTTGAACAAGTTTGGTTTCAGCAAGATGGGGCCCCAGCTCACTTTGCTGTAATTACTCGAGATTACCTTAATGAAATATTTCATAATAAATGGATTGGTAGAAGAGGATCAATTGAATGGCCACCTAGATCACCGGACCTAACACCATTAGATTACTTTTATTGGGGATATTTGAAGAGTAAAGTGTTTGAGACAAAACCTGCTGACATTGATGAATTGCGAGCAAGAATAATAGATATTTCTAATTTAATAACACCAGAAATTTTGCGCAACGTACAGGAAAGTATCTACATACGTATGGCGCACTGCCAAGGGGTAAACGGGCATCCGTTTGAGCACTTAATACATTAAACACAACACATACGCAGAAGCACACACATCAGAGGGGGTTTGGAGTCAATAAATACCATGGAAATGACGAGCTATGGGGTCCCTGTCTCTGCTGTGACACACACGGACACACACACACACACACACACGCACGTGAGAGGCTAGGGGATTACTCACGTTAAACCAACACCCCGAAGGGATCAGTTTCCTGCTACGTCCATGTCGTTGATCCTGGGTGACGCCGAGAGCAGGACACACACACAGTCACACACACACACACACACACACACACACACACACACACACACACACACTCACTCACTCACACACGCGCGCGCGCGCGTCTGAGACAATTTTGAATCGATAAAAATTCCATGAAAATTTTTATCCCGTCCGTTCGTGGGCTGTCGCAACCGACTACTTTTAAATCATCATAAGTCCGCGAAAAAAAATCGTAGCGAACTTTTCCAAAATCCGTTGTATTCGTCTTGAAAAACCCTTTCAAATGAGCCGTCACTCGACCCCCCGTGCCATTACAAAAATTCGCCCCCCCGCGTCGCCCCCTGCCCCCCATTTGGGGCTGGATGAGGGGTTTTGTCGTTAGACGATCGATATTATAGTCCCATTGAACACATAAATTTTAGCCCTTTATCTTGAACCGTTCAAAAGTTATTTAACCGTTCCGGAACTTTTTCCCATCACTGTATATATATATATATATATATATATATATATATATATATATACACTACTCAAAAGAATCTAGGGAACACTTTTCATACCCTAAAAATTGGGCTATTTTCAAACCGCTGAAACTCGTCGAAAAATCATCGTCAAAAAAAAATAAAAAAGGATTTTGAAGCATGAAGTTTCAACTTTAACGCGCTATCGGTGGTTTTTTAAAAATCTTTTATCTTCCTTATTCTGCGCTTTAAAAAGGAACACACTGTTTAGTTCCTTAAAATTATGTATTTTTAACACGCTGCAACTTGATGAAAGAAATTTTTTTCGAGAAATTCAACTCAAGCTCTATAAATTACATTTTTTTTGTAAGATGCTTTTTTAAAAATCTTTCTACGATTTTTTTTGACCGAGTAATGCGATTTTGAAAATAAACCAGTATTTTTTAGATATGATATCGATACTCGGTGAAAAATCATCATAGATGAAAAATAAAAAAAGCATTTTGAAGCTTCAACTTTAACGCGCTATCGTTAAATTTTTTAAATTTTTTATCTTCTTTTTTCTGCGGTTTAGAAAAGAACATTGTGTTTTTCCTTAAAATTACGTTTCTTTGACACTCTGAAGTTCGATAAAAAAATTTTTCTCAAAAAATTCAACTCAAGATCCATAAACTACATTTTACCTACAAAACGCTTTTTTAAAAACTTTCCTACGATTTTTTTTGACCGAGCTACATAACTTCGAAATCAATATGAAAAAGAGTGTGCAAGCGGTAATTGATCAGAGAGGAGGTAACACACGGTATTAAACACATATGCACTCACGCGCGCGCGCACGCACACACACGCACATACACACACACACACACACAGAGAGAGAGAGAGAGAGAGAGAGCAGAGAGGGTTTGGAGTCATTAAATACTGCAGGAGTGACGAACTGCGGGGTCCTTATCTCTGCTATGTAGCGCGCGCGCGCGCGCGCGCGCGCACACACACACACACACACACACACACACACACACACACACACACACACACACACACACACACATACATACATACATAACACATGATGTGCAAAATCCGATCGGCAACCTCCACGTGATGCACATTGGATAACGCTAATGCCGGCCGTATACATCATTTTACATATTGGTTTCGAAGTTATGTAGCTCGGTCAAAAAAAATTGTAAGAAAGTTTTTAAAAAAGCGTTTTGTAGGTAAAATGTTGTAGTTTATGGATCTTGAGTTGAATTTTTTGAGAAAAATTTTTTTATCGAACTGCAGAGTGTCAAAGAAACGTAATTTTAAGGAAAAACACAATGTTCTTTTCTAAAGCGCAGAAAAAAGAAGATAAAAAATTTAAAAAATCTAACGATAGCGCGTTAAAGTTGAAGTTTCAAGTTTCAAAATGCTTTCTTTATTTTTCATCTACGATGATTTTTCACCTAGTATCGATATCATATCTAAAAAATACTGGTTTATTTTCAAAATCGCATTACTTGGTCAAAAAAAATCGTAGAAAGATTTTTAAAAAAGCATTTTACAGAGAAAATGTAATTTATAGAGCTCGAGTTGAATTTCTCGAAAAAAAATTTCTTTTATCAAGTTGCAGCGTGTTAAAAATACATAATTTTAAGGAACTAAACAGTGTGTTCCTTTTTAAAGCGCAGAATAAGGAAGATAAAAGATTTTTAAAAAACCACCGATAGCGCGTTAAAGTTGAAACTTCATGCTTCAAAATGCTTTTTTAATTTTTTTTCTACGATGATTTTTCGACGAATTTCAGCGGTTTGAAAATAGCCTAATTTTTAGGGTATGAAAAGTGTTCCCTAGATTCTTTTGAGTAGTGTATATATATACACATATATACATAGTATAATATATATATAATATATATAAACAATTTTTAATAATTAATTTGAGTTAAAGTAAGGTTTTGACATTATATATATGTCACACTATTAAATTGTTGGAGCAATCTCGAAAGATAATACATATAATATCGAAAATTCTTTTTTATTTTTATTTAATTTAATTTTTCATTTTTCTTTCGAGATTGCTGTTACAATTTAATAGTGTGACATATATATAATGTCAAAACCTTTTCCATTAATTATTAAAAATTGTTTATATATATTATATATATTATATAATGTATATATGTGTATAAATATGTAATATATATACATATAATAGATTCGAAATTATTTTTATTTTTATTTAATTTAATTTTTCATTTTTCTTTCGAGATTGCTGTTACAATTTAATAGTATGACATATATATAATGTCAAAACCTTACTTTAACTCAAATTAATTATTAAAAATTGTTTATATAGATTATATATATTATATAATGTATATATGTGTATATATATATATATATATAATAAAAACCCCCCAAAAAAATCTTACTATAAAACCCTCCCAAAAAATCTTACAAAGGTAAAAAAATACGCCAAGTACATAAAAAGTATTCTATCTTGTATGCATCTTTAATAAAAAATTCCTTAAAAATAATTTTTTACAGTAATTTTCCCTCAAAAAATCATTTTCCTAAAAAACAAAACCTCAACAAATAATTTTCATCAAAAAATATTAAAAAATAAAATATTTATCAAAACTAAATATGAAATCAATAATTACTATTAGCCAAGTACTTAAGAGCAATTTGTAAATTTGATATAATATTTGCCGTGAAATATCAATTTTATACAGTAGAAATATTATACATAAGTTCTCCCTAAGAAATTAAAACGCATTTTATATTTATTCAGAGAAAATTGATTTTTAAAATATTTAATGAGAATTAGGATTCTTTTAATTCTCAAAACACTTTTTATATAATGTTATATAATTTTAAAAAGAAGTTTTACGCAAGTTTTAAATCGCACAATCTTTAAATGGAAGTAAGTTATGAAAACTTGGCGTGCCCGAATCGTAATCAAATACAGATTAAATATTTAATTACATAAAGTCTAATATTTTACATTTTATTGGAGATATATTTGTTTATAATGTAAACAATCCGGGCACGCCAAGTTTTTATAACTTACTTCGATTTAAAGACTGTGCGATTTAAAACTTCTTTATTAAATTATATACATTATATAAAAAGTGTTTTGAGAATTAAAAGAATCCTAATTCTCATTAAATATTTTAAAAATCAATTTTCTCTGAATAAATATAAAATGCGTTTTAATTTCTTAGGGAGAACTTATGTATAATATTTCTACTGTATAAAATTGATATTTCACGGCAAATATTATATCAAATTTACAAATTGCTCTTAAGTACTTGGCTAATAGTAATTATTAATTTCATATTTAGATTTGATATTTTATTTTTTAATATTTTTTGATGAAAATTATTTGTTGAGGTTTTGTTTTTTAGGAAAATAATTTTTTGAGGGAAAATTACTGTAAAAAATTATTTTTAAGGAATTTTTTATTAAAGATGCATACAAGATAGAATATTTCTTATGTACTTGGCGTATTTTTTTATCTTTGTAAGGTTTGTTTTAGAGGGATTTCACACCTTTTTGTAAAATTTTATACCCTTTCTGCAAATTATTTTTTGGGGGAAAATATTTACATATTATCTATAACTATAGTTATATAGTATATAATTATATATATATATATATATATATACAGGGTGTTGCACTTGAATACACGGCAGTATGACGGATTGCCTATTCCGTCGGAGTCCGATCGATCGAGAAATACGCGTGCCGATATTATCGATGAATGCGTGCGCGGATAAAACGGAACAAGCGGGCATGCTGTATACGGCGCGAAGCCTACGAGTCGTAAGTTGTTTATCTCATAATCTGTGAACTCTCAACGTGCTTGTGTTAAATCCTTTTTTAATGTAGTAACGGTGAGCTGAGGAAATAGTGGGAAATTAAAAGTGTTAGAATCTTGTTTACAGTTTGAAGGAAATAATGTCACATACAAATAATATAAATAAATATAAATATAAATAATAATATAAATAATAATATTAATATTAAGATAAATATAAGTATTAATATAAATATAAATATTAATATTAATATTATATAATAATATAAAATAAGTAACATAATAAATATTAGCATAATATTACTATGTTTGTTATAACGCGTTGCGTAACATGGCTGCACATGTCGAAAAGCGCGTTGAGGCGTTAAACTAAATCTTTGATTTTAGATTAAGGAAATGTTTGTAATGAGGACAATATGAAAGACTTATTCGATGGAAAAAATGACGGAGGTAGAGAAGAAGATAAGAAAAATGCGGAGTTTATGAGACATTCCACGTTCATATGTAGCTTAGATTCATTTTCATTGAAAAATTAGATTATAAGATTCAATACTATTTATTAAATTGCTCATCATTGTAATTTGTGAACCGTATTTCAAGATCGACAAAAGTGCGAGGGGAAAGCAGATATAAATAAAGACAACACGTTTGGCGTTGTTATAAATACATTTATTTATAACAAATGCTCAAAATAACCACCGTTATTTTCCAGGCAAATAGCCACTCGGCGCATAAAATTTTCGCGTACTTTTGACAACATTGCAGGTGTTATCGTAGCGCTTGTTTGTCGGATTCGCTCCACAAGTTCTTCTCTAGAACGCGGTAATGTTAAGTATATTTTTTCTTTAAGGTAACCCCACAAAAAATAGTCCATCGGAGTCATATCCGGAGAACGCGGAGGCCATTCAAACAAAGGACTTCGAATGCCTATCCATCGATTGGGGAAAGTGCGATTTAAATGAGTCCGCGCCAAATACGACGTATGAGCCGGGTGACCATCCTGTTGAAATATCATACGTCGACGGATCTCTAGCGGGACATCTTCTAGCAACCCGGGTAGATGAGCTTCTAAAAATGCGGAATAACTTTCCGCATTAATAGTCTCACAAAAACGTGGGCCGATGACATATTCATCGACGATGCCCATCCATACATTAACGGCGAACCGTCCCTGCACATGCACCTCTTTGCGGCAGTGTGGATTTTTTACGGCGTAATGATGCTCATTGTGACGATTCACTTTACCGTCGCTATGGAAGGTGCATTCGTCCGTCCATAAAATTTGTCTTAAAAAAGCATCATTGTCGATATTATCTATATCAACCTGCAAATAAATTATTATTACATTACATTACATTACATTAGCTAAATTCTTTCCTTTCATTCTAACATAATTTCGATGCACTTTGCTCACCTGCTCAGATATCCAGTTACAGAAGGCCTCTCTACGAAGGAAATCTTCACGACATAACAATTGAGTTGTGTGACGTTTGTAAGGTCGCATTTTTAAATTATTCTTTATAATGCGATGTACCGTCGTGTGATTCATTTGCAATTCTCTTGCAATAGCCCTTGTGCTTGTATGCGGATTATCAAGCACTGTCATCCTGACTGCATTAATTGTTTCATCATTTCTATGACGCACGTTGATTATTCGATTTGGTGCATGCAGTGATCCATATCTGCGCATCCGTTGCTCTAATTGTCTAAAAATGCTATAGTGTGGATGGCGCCTTTCCGGAAAACGCGCTGCATAGAGTTCTGCAGCTTGTCTTTCATTGCGTTCACATTGCGCGTAAATGAACACCATGTCAGTAAGTTCGTCGTTCGCGTATCGAGCGCGTATAATCGTCGGAGCAAATATTTAAAATATTATTAATTTAACATTTAATATGTTTAACCTACAAATATGCTCCTTAAATAATTCAAGGAAAGCGCGTACAGATTTTCAATTTTTTGAAATTTTTTTTTTGATATAGCTACGTTGTCATAGTGATACAGACAATTGCTGTGTCCGAAAATTACGTTAAAGAGGAAAATAGAAAAAGAAGTGTAATGGCTCGATACGGGAACGACGAACTTACTGACATGGTGTTCATTTACGCGAAATGTGAACGCAATGAAAGACAAGCTGCAGAACTCTATGCAGCGCGTTTTCCGGAAAGGCGCCATCCACACTATAGCATTTTTAGACAATTAGAGCAACGGATGCGCAGATATGGATCACTGCATGCACCAAATCGAATAATCAACGTGCGTCATAGAAATGATGAAACAATTAATGCAGTCAGGATGACAGTGCTTGATAATCCGCATACAAGCACAAGGGCTATTGCAAGAGAATTGCAAATGAATCACACGACGGTACATCGCATTATAAAGAATAATTTAAAAATGCGACCTTACAAACGTCACACAACTCAATTGTTATGTCGTGAAGATTTCCTTCGTAGAGAGGCCTTCTGTAACTGGATATCTGAGCAGGTGAGCAAAGTGCATCGAAATTATGTTAGAATGAAAGGAAAGAATTTAGCTAATGTAATGTAATGTAATGTAATAATAATTTATTTGCAGGTTGATATAGATAATATCGACAATGATGCTTTTTTAAGACAAATTTTATGGACGGACGAATGCACCTTCCATAGCGACGGTAAAGTGAATCGTCACAATGAGCATCATTACGCCGTAAAAAATCCACACTGCCGCAAAGAGGTGCATGTGCAGGGACGGTTCGCCGTTAATGTATGGATGGGCATCGTCGATGAATATGTCATCGGCCCACGTTTTTGTGAGACTATTAATGCGGAAAGTTATTCCGCATTTTTAGAAGCTCATCTACCCGGGTTGCTAGAAGATGTCCCGCTAGAGATCCGTCGACGTATGATATTTCAACAGGATGGTCACCCGGCTCATACGTCGTATTTGGCGCGGACTCATTTAAATCGCACTTTCCCCAATCGATGGATAGGCATTCGAAGTCCTTTGTTTGAATGGCCTCCGCGTTCTCCGGATATGACTCCGATGGACTATTTTTTGTGGGGTTACCTTAAAGAAAAAATATACTTAACATTACCGCGTTCTAGAGAAGAACTTGTGGAGCGAATCCGACAAACAAGCGCTACGATAACACCTGCAATGTTGTCAAAAGTACGCGAAAATTTTATGCGCCGAGTGGCTATTTGCCTGGAAAATAACGGTGGTTATTTTGAGCATTTGTTATAAATAAATGTATTTATAACAACGCCAAACGTGTTGTCTTTATTTATATCTGCTTTCCCCTCGCACTTTTGTCGATCTTGAAATACGGTTCACAAATTACAATGATGAGCAATTTAATAAATAGTATTGAATCTTATAATCTAATTTTTCAATGAAAATGAATCTAAGCTACATATGAACGTGGAATGTCTCATAAACTCCGCATTTTTCTTATCTTCTTCTCTACCTCCGTCATTTTTTCCATCGAATAAGTCTTTCATATTGTCCTCATTACAAACATTTCCTTAATCTAAAATCAAAGATTTAGTTTAACGCCTCAACGCGCTTTTCGACATGTGCAGCCATGTTACGCAACGCGTTATAACAAACATAGTAATATTATGCTAATATTTATTATGTTACTTATTTTACTATTATTTATATTAATATTAATATTAATATTTATATTTATATTAATACTTATATTTATCTTAATATTAATATTATTATTTATATTATTATTTATATTTATATTTATTTATATTATTTGTATGTGACATTATTTCCTTCAAACTGTAAACAAGATTCTAACACTTTTAATTTCCCACTATTTCCTCAGCTCACCGTTACTACATTAAAAAAGGATTTAACACAAGCACGTTGAGAGTTCACAGATTATGAGATAAACAACTTACGACTCGTAGGCTTCGCGCCGTATACAGCATGCCCGCTTGTTCCGTTTTATCCGCGCACGCATTCATCGATAATATCGGCACGCGTATTTCTCGATCGATCGGACTCCGACGGAATAGGCAATCCGTCATACTGCCGTGTATTCAAGTGCAACACCCTGTACATGTGTGTGTGTGTGTATGTAGAAATTGACATATTTGACTGCGCAACCATAATTATAGTTACATAGACATTTATTACATTTGCCTGCGTAGACAAATATAGTTACGCAGAAATATTCCCTACATGTATAATGATAATTATATATATATGTGTATGTGTGCATATATATATATATATATATAAATGCAAAATGTAAGAATTTAGAATCTTGGTGGCGCGTATCCCAGTGGCGCGTATCCCGGTGGCGCGTATCCCGATGGCGCGTATCCCTGTGGCGCGTATCCTGATAGCGCGTATCCCGGCGTGGAATATCCTGGTGCCGCACATCCTTGTGGTGCGTATCCCCGCGCCACGGGGTAGGTCGGCGTAGAAGTCGGCGGTATTACATATACCGCCGGTGGTGTTGGCATCACGTAAGGATGTGGCATCGATGGCGGCATTATATATGTAAGTCGGTGGCGTTATATACATATGCTGATGATGCCGGTCCGGTGGTAGTGACGTATGGACGGCCATGCCTCTTCCGCCGCTCCTTATTAACTGCCCGCCGCACTGCTTCGTTGATACGCTGAAACAAACATAACTTTATATATATTTTTCATGAACACGCACTTGGCAGGAGTGATGTCCGTTGGCGGCGCGGTTATAGATATACATGTGTGAGTATGATAACAAAGTTATTATACAGGGTGTTCAAAAAGTCCCGGACCGGTCGAATATTTCATAAACTATGCACTTTAGAAAGAAATGTTTTAGACAAAAGTTATATGGCTTGAAGGTGGTCATAAGATGGTGTCATTGGTTTGACCTTGGATAGTCATTTGAAGGTCACGTGAAGGTCACCGTCAATTTCTTAAATGGAATCTCCTGTTTTTTATTGCATATTCTTGTAGCTTATCTTGAGGGCTTTCCAAAACACTATAATAAAATATCTTTCCTTCAAGTACTTTTTGAGTTATAAGGCTTGAAATAATTTCTTAATTTTACATAAACTGTAAAATATCTTGTAAAATATTCATTTTTCGATTACCTCACCTTAATACTTTTCTGTACAAAATAATGAGAGGAATTAATTGGTGTAAAGAACACATAGTTGTTTCGAGAAAAAAATATGTAATTTGCAATTAACAATTACATATTTTTTCTTAAAAATAACTGTGTTTTCTTTACACCAATTCCTCTCATTATTTTGTACATAAAAGTATTAAGGTGAGGTAATCGAAAATTGAATATTTTACAAGATATTTTACGGTTTATGTAAAATTAAGAAATTATTTCAAGCCTTATAACTCAAAAAGTACTTGAAGGAAAGATATTTTATTATAGTGTTTTGGAAAGCCCTCGAGATAAGCTACAAGAATATGCAATGACAAATAGTAGGTTATATTTAAGAAATTGAAGGTGACCTTCATGTGACCTTCAAATAACTCTACAAGATCAAACCAATGACACCATCTTATGGCCCCCTTCAAGCCATACAACTTTTGTCTAAAACATTTCTTTCTAAAGTGCATAGTTTATGAAATATTCGACCGGTCCGGGACTTTTTGAACACCCTGCATATATATATATATATATACATACGAAGCATGCATTACGTACGTGTAACGAAGAAATCATACAGCGAAAGAGAAAATTGTAGGAAATGTTTCGATATTGTAACATTATTATAACAATATATTAGCATATATCATTATAATAATGCTATAATATCGAAATATTTCCTGCAATTTTCTCTTTCGCTGTATGATTTCTTTCTTACACGTACGTAATGCATGATTCATATATATACGTATAACTTTAAATTATCATACTTACACATGCATATCTATAACCGCGACGACGGACTTGTCTTTCTGTCTGTGTATAGAAGCACGTGCACACAAAAAATTTTGGATTTACCTTATTAAATCGGTCGCTCTCACGTAGTATATGGGGTGGTGGGGCGGTGTGCGAGACATGTTCCTGGCTCCCAGAAGGTGCCGGTCCTTCTTGCATCGTCTTAGACATCATCACTCCAGTAATCTGGGGTGATGATGTCTGAGACGATGCATTATTTTGTGTCTGGGAACGCGAGGCACCTTCACTTCGTGCTGAAAAAAAAATATATATATATATATATATAGGGTGTATAAAAAAGGTCGGAACCCTTGAATATTTCGAAAAATATAAGTTTTATCAAAAAATGTTTCAGACAAAAGTTGTAGGGTTTAAAAAGTTCTATTTACTGGCAATATCATTTTTGACCTTGAAGAGTCACTGGAAGGTCACGTGAAGGTCACTTCAATTTTTTTAAATGGAACACCCTACATATTTTTGCACATTCTTGTAGCTTATCTCGAGAGCTTTCCAAAACACTATAATTAAGTACCTTTTCGTTAAGTACTTTTTGAGTTATGAGGCTTGAAATAATTTCTTAATTTTACATAAACCGTAAAATATCTTGTAAAATATTCATTTTTCGATTATCTTACCTTAATACTTTTATGTACAAAATAATGAGAGGAATCAATTGGTGTAAAGAAAACACATAGTTGTTTTTAAGAAAAAATATGGAATTGTTAATTGCAAATTACATATTTTTTCTTCAAAACAACTATGTGTTTTCTTTACACCAATTGATTCCTCTCATTATTTTGTACGTAAAAGTATTAAGGTAAGATAATCGAAAAATAAATATTTTACAAGATATTTTACGGTTTATGTAAAATTAAGAAATTATTTCAAGCCTCATAACTCAAAAAGTACTTAACGAAAAGGTATTTAATTATAGTGTTTTGGAAAGCTATCGAGATAAGCTACAAGAATTTGCAAAAATATATAGGGTGTTCCATTTAAAAAAATTGAAGTGACCTTCACGTGACTTTCCAGTGACTCTTCAAGGTCAAAATGATATTGCCAGTAAATAGAACTTTTTAAACCCTACAACTTTTGTCTGAAACATTTTTTGATAAAACTTATATTTTTCGAAATATTCAAGGGTTCCGACCTTTTTTATACACCCTGTATATAGGTATTATATATTGAAAAGAATTTTAAACTAAGGATTGAAATATACAGGGTTTGCCAAAAGTGTGGAAACCCCTTATATTTCGAAAAATACACATTATAAAAAAAATGTTTCATACAAAAGTTATAGGGTTTTATTGGCGCATTACACATGCAACATTATTATGACCTCGAATAGCGTTGTCAAGATTATGTGAAGGTCACCTCAAGGTCAACTTTTTAAATGGAACACCCTATATATTTTTGCACATTTGTAGCTTATCTCGAGACCTTTCCAAAACACTACAATTAAGTACCTTTTCGTTAAGTACTTTTTGAGTTATGAGGCTTGAAATCATTTCTTAATTTTACATAAACCGTAAAATATCTAGTAAAATATTCATTTTTCGATTATATTACCTTAATACTTTTTTTTCGATTCTTACCTTAATACTTTTACGTACAAAATAATGAGAGGAATCAATTGGTGTAAAGAAAACACATAGTTATTTTAAAGAAAAAATATGTAATTTTTAATTGAAAATTACATATTTTTTCTTAAAAAAACTTTGTGTTTTCTTCACACCAATTGATTCCTCTCATTATTTTGTACATAAAAGTATTAAAGTAAGATAATCGAAAAATGAATATTTTACAAGATATTTTATGGTTTATGTAAAATTAAGAAATTATTTCAAGCCTCATAACTCAAAAAGTACTTAACGAAAAGGTACTTAATTATAGTGTTTTGGAAAGCTCTCGAGATAAGCTACAAGAGTGTGCAAAAATATGTAGGGTGTTCCATTTAAAAAAATTGAAGTGACCTTCACGTCTCGTGTCAAAGTCAAGAAGAATTCGCACGATCATTGGGAGTGACTCAACAAGCAATTTCGAAACGCCTCAAAGACATGGATTCAAAGCAAGGAAATGGGTGCCGTACTAGTTGAAACCGAGAGATGTTGAACGGCGTTTGTTTGCTTGTGAACAGTTGCTTGAAAGGCAAAGACGGAAGGGATTTCTGCATCGCATTGTGACTGGGGGCGAAAAATGGGTTCATTACGATAACCCCAAGCGCAGAAAATCATGGGGATATCCCGGCGATGCTTCCACGTCGACGGCCAAACCGAATATTCACGGCTCCAAGGTCATGCTCTGTATTTGGTGGGACCAGCTCGGCGTAGTGTATTATGAGCTGTTAAAACCGATTGAAACAATCACAGGCGATCGAACGCAATTAATGCGTTTGAGCCGAGCATTGAAAGACAAACGGCCGCAATACAACGAGAGACACGATAAAAGTGATTTTGCAGCATGACAATGCTCGACCCCATGTTGCGAAAGTGGTCAAGACATACTTGGAAATGTTGAAATGGGAAGTCCTACCCCATCCGCCGTATTCTCCAGACGTTGCTCCCTCTGACTATCACTTGTTTCGATCAATGGCACACGGCCTGGCTGACCAGCACTTCCGGTCTTATGAAGCAGTAAGAAATTGGATCGATTCGTGGATCGTTTCAAAAGATGACCAGTTTTTTCAACGCGGGATTCGTACGCTGCCCGAAAGATGGGAGAAAGTAGTGGCCAGCGATGAACAATACTTCTAACGATAAATGGCGAACCAGTCTTTTACACAAAGCCTCGAATTTCGGAAAAAAAACGGCGGAAGCAAAGGTGCGAAGAATTTAATATATACAGGGAGTATCGCTATAATCGCCCCACACATTTTGTAGAGGTAGAATGGATTAAACTGAGGAAGAAATTATAGTCATTTTGTTATATTCTCAATAATTAACGAGAAATTAATTTAAGAAGATCGGCGAATCCACGCGAGCAGAAGCGCGCGGCGAGAAGAGACCTCCCTGCCGTAACATGATACGGACCGCGCGACGAAGCGATGGGAGAAAAATTGCTGCATCAAAAAGCTGTTCCGCGCCTATCTACAAAGAACAACGGCACATACGCGCTCGTAAATGTTAAAGCCCCGCGTTGAAATATTCTCTCTCTCTCTCTCCCCAAATCATTTAATCAATAAATCAAAATAAATCTTTCTCTCGCGCTATCTCTCTCTCTTGTGGAATAAAAAATTTTGTTATTATTTCCGCACCACCTTGCGGTAGATAACACGGCGCATTTTTTAAAGTGTAAGTATAACACGGCGCATTTTTTTTAAAGTGAAACATCCCCAGTAGGTTTTAGCTACACGACGCACGCTGTTTCGAGGATTTTCCTCGAATGCTCGCAAAATTCGTTCTTCTTCGTTTACACGAATTTGCACTACATGTCCAGCATTTCGCCGATCCAACATAAGATTTCCAGATTCCATAGCACGTTGAATGCATCTTAGAATTGTTTTATGGTTTGGATGTCGCTCACGCTCGGGGAATCGCTCCTTTTACCGAGAGACGAAGAACAGCGCGTCTATTTTTGTGAAGGTATTTTTATTCTTATTTTAATGTTTTTTTTGCGATTAAATTTTTTTTTGCATTAAAAAGGAATTACTAAATGTTAATAATTGACGAAATACACACAGGGTTTCTCGCTCAATGTCGGCGGAATGATTTGTTCCCCGACCGCATTTTATGGAGTGATGAAGCTACTGTCACACCGAACGGTGTGTTTAATAGTCGTAACTTTTTGTTATGGGCGGAAGAAAATCCGCACGCTGTTCGAGAACGTGTGTTTCAATATCTCTGGGCAATAAATGTGTGGGCAGGAATAATAGCGGACCGAATCGTAAATAATAAATTTATTTAGAATTAAATTAAAATTTAAATTAAACTTAAGAGGATGCCGGAGTCGCGGCCGAACTCCGACGGGTAGGCGCCCTCATTTTAACATAA
>JALHBL010000465.1:0-33605 GCA_023638675.1 Camponotus pennsylvanicus | reverse complement strand
ATGCTTTTCCCCTTATATATATATATATATATATATTTTTATTTTTCCCCTTATATATGAATGCAGCGCGACATATTTTTTCTTAAGAACAATCATATGTTTTCTTTACATTAACTGATTCCTCTTATTATTCTATGCATAAAATTATTAAAGTAAAATAATCGAAAAATGAACATTTCATCAGATATTTTATATAAAATTATGTCAACTGAAAGAATCAAATATCTCGTTAACTATTCAATTTTTGACTATCTTATCTTTATAACTTTTTACACGGAATATTGCGAAGAATCGATTTATATTAAAAAATTAGGATGGTTCCATTAAAAAATATGAAGATAATCTTGAAATCTCTGAAACGCTTCCACTTACGAAAACAATATTATTAGTATATCATAGTCCTTTTAATCGTACAATTTTCGTAATTAGAATTTTTTCATATCTGTAAAAATAGCGTACATATTTCAAGTGAGCAAAGTTATGTGTGTGTGTGTGTGTGTGTGTGTGTGTGTGTAGCGTATACGGGAGTTATGTGAGCAAGCGAGAAGGTAATAAGAGAGAGCGAAATGGCAATAAGAGCGAGCGAGATAGCAATAGCACGAGCAACGAAGACGCGGAAATATATAATCAAGATTACCAGTTTTATCCGATTTACGCGAGATATCATTTAATCGAAACTCAATAATTCATTAAAATTACTTTCAAATGGATAAAATAAAAAATAGGAGTTTCCGCTGCTTATCTTTACGACCTGTCAAGTGCGAGAGCGACAGCGAAACCGCGAGTCGAGAGCGAGCGAGATGACCTCATCAGGGATCCGCTTGCCAGCGGCGGTATTAACGAGATGAACATGACAGTATACGAGTTCGTAAGAGCGAGTGAAACAATAACAGAAGTGAGCGAGATAGTAATAGGAGCGAGCGAGACAAGTAATAGGAATAGTAATAGGAGATGAGCGAGATGGTAATAGGAGCCGAGCGAGATTGTAATAGGATGGAGCGAGAGAGAGAAATAGTATGCCAGGCTACAAAACTCGATTTTCGAGTCTTCGTTGCTCGTTCTATTCCTATCTCGCTCGCTCCTATTACTATCTCGCTCGCTCCTATTGCCATCTCGCTCGCTCCTATTACTATCTCGCTCGCTCCTATTACTATCTCGCTCACTACTGTTATTGTTTCACTCGCTCTTACGAACTCGTATACTGTCATGTTCATCTCGTTATCAAGCCTGCCGCTGGCAAGCGGCCAATGACAAATTGTGACAAATAAATAAGTAAATCATTTTAAGATATATTTATAAGGGTATGCGAATAATTTTAATAGGATAATGAAAATTTTTGGATTAAAATAACATCAAACACGGTATCAATCGGATAAATGTAGTTAAATATATATTCAAAATTTTTATTATCAGACTAATTACAAAATTATCCGATTTACGTCGTGAACGATATCATTTTAATCGCAAAAATCTCAATAATTCATTAAAATTACTTTTCATATCGATAAAATAAAAAATAAAAGTTTTTCCAGTTTTTTACCTCATCATCTAGTAAATTGCGAATGGATAGAGGAAGTGAAGAAGCCGATTGATCAGAGTCTTCGGAATTCTTTGATGATAGGTCATCTCGCTCGCTCTCGACTCGCGGTTTCGCTGTCGCTCTCGCACTTGACAGGTCGTAAAGATAAGCGGACTCGGTTTCCTCGCGAATGTAAACATCTTATAAAATAAAAACTGAAACTCCTATTTTTTATTTTATCCATTTGAAAGTAATTTTAATGAATTATTGAGATTTTTGAGATTAAAATGATATCAAACACGACGTAAATCGGATAATTTGTAATTGGTCTGGTAATAAAACTTTTGATTATATATATTTAACTACATTTATACGATTGGATACCGTGTTTGATGTTATTTTAATCGCAAAATTTTCATTATTCCATTAAAATTACTCATAATTTACTTATAAATATATCTTAAAATAATTAACTTATTTATTTGTCACAATTTCTCATCGTCCGCTTGGCAGCGGAGATTTGATAACGCGATGAGCATGACAGTATATGAGTACGTAAGAGCGAGTGAAACAATAACAGAAGCAAGCGAGATGGTAATAGGAGCGAGCGAGAGAAATAGTATGCCAGGCTGCAAGAAAGACTCGATTTCCGCGTCTTCGTTGCTCGTGCTATTGCTATCTCGCTTGCGCTTACTGCCATTTCTGCTCTCTCTATTACCTTCTCGCTTGCTCACATAACTCCCGTATACGCTACACACACACACACACACACACACATAACTTCCCATATGTACGCTATTTTTTACAGATTGAAAATTTATTCGATTTCTTTAGCTTGCTCACTTGAAATATGTCGCTATTTTCGATATGATTCTAATTCGATTGTCGATTAAGGCTATGATATACGAATAATATTGTTTTCGTAACACGCTATTTTTACAGAGATGTAAGGCTTCAATCTAATTACGAAAATTGTACGATTAAAAGGACTATGATATACGAATAATATTGTTTTCGTAAGTGGTGTGTTGAGATTTCAAGATTATCTTCATATTTTTTAATGGAACCATCCTAATTTTTTAATATAAATCGATTCTTCGCAATATTCCGTGTAAAAAGTTATAAAGATAAGATAGTCAAAAATTGAATAGTTAACGAGATATTTGATTCTTTCAGTTGACATAATTTTATATAAAATATCTGATGAAATGTTCATTTTTCGATTAGTTTTACTTTAATAATTTTATGCATAGAATAATAAGAGGAATCAGTTAATGTAAAGAAAACATATAATTGTTCTTAAGAAAAATATGTCGCTGCTCATTGCATTCATATATAAGGGGAAAAATAAAAAAAAAAATATATATATATATATATATAGAGAGAGAGAGAGAGAGAGAGAGAGGATCGCAAATTCGTCATTTCTCATTTATATTAAAATTTATTTGATATGCGTAAGCACCTTGCTATACAACACTGGTGTTACCGACATTTTGTGCACATAGCACGGAATAGAACCAGAAATTGTGCACCTTATATGTTACCCTCTGAGAACATTCATGCACCTTGGCTTCGTAGTTTAGGTGCACGTTTTCAAGGTCCACAGAGGGCGTATCGCTTTCAGGGATCACCTAAAAGCGGTTGCCGTCTCATTCTTCTCTCTGGTATGTATAGGCAGAGAGAAGCCTGAGAGCGGCCATCTGGCCGTTTTCCTTACGATAGCTTTTCGGTCTCGTACAGCAGCGCCTCTACATCCATTTTACAGCCGCTTGGAACTACAGGGCCACATCCACTTTCGATAGCACGATAAAACACCATGTTTGGTGTGTGTCTCTGCTACGTCCATAATTGTGGATGACTATTATGTCCCATATATAAATGTATTATGAAGTTAATGTTTTAATTACATTTAAAGTAAACTTCGATAAAACGATTTCGGAAAGAAAGATAATTATTCTAAGATAAAATAATTTATATCGTATATATTTTTATAGTTATCTTCGTTAAATGTTGCTTACATAAATAAAATACATTTTGCTATATAATGTACTATATATATCTGCATTAAAAATTATTTTCTCCTTTTTTATTATCTTTGCAATAAAAATATAAGTTTAAAAAGCAATACAAATATATAACATAAGTGGCGATTAAATAGATCTCAATTTTAATATTGTGTAGTGACTCGACGGAAAGCATTCGGTCTTATATGCTATAAGATGGAGAGTTCAGATCCGAGTTTCTCGATAATGTCGTTTTATTTATTTAAATCTATCGTATGATCGCACGCTTTTGGAAAATGAAATTATATTATAAGCAAAGAAAAAGATGTATGAAAATTATATTTCTTTCATATTTATAATGTAGTAAAATTAATAGTTATTATTTTTACTAGATATAAAAATAAAAGAAATTTTTACACATCTTTTTCTTTGCTCATAATATAATTGCATTTTTCAAATACGTTTCGATCATAAGGTAGATTTAAATAAATAAAAAAATTGTCGAGAAACTCGGATCCGAACTCTGCATCTCATAGTATAGTACATTATGTAAGACCAAACACTTTCCGTCGAGCCACTACACAACATTAAAAATAAGATCTATTTAATCCCTACTTACGTTACAAATTTATATTGCTATTTACGCTTATATTTTTATTGCAAAGATAATAGAAAAGGTGAAAATAATTTTTAATGCAGATATACAGGGTGATCCAGAACAAACGTTTGTCTTTAAAAAAATAAATTGTCGAGTCTATTCTAAGACGATTTTCCCTTTACCAAAATTGTCTACGAGGCTTTGTTTTTAAATTATTAAATAAAATAGTTTGCGAATTACGGAACGAGTACAAGAGGTAGACAGGGACGGCGCAACTCACCGTCCGATACAGGCGATCATGTGGGGCGCTCGACGTGATCAGCTGATTGCTGCACACGATGAGTGTAACAATCAGTGTGTGTGTGTGTGGTGTATTTATGCACGCGTATCCACACATGCACCGTACTCTCTCTCTTCTCTCTCTCTCTCTCCCTCTTTCTCTCTCACTCTCTCACTCACTTACTCACTCATTTATTCTTACCTTAATAATGAGATTCTTCATACTGCTGATAAATAGCAGTGCCCAGTGTGTTGCACGATAATAATCGTCGTCGACGAGACGTCGTTTCTTCAACACGCAGTCTGACACATCTTCAAATAAGCGAAGTTTTTTCTTTCATCACTTTCGACACTTTTACAAATTTATTCGCGCACTTAATCATTCACGATCGATAAAAGGAGGAATTTATCAACGGTTACGGTACGAATTTAATAAACGGTTAACGCACTTAATTATTAATTACACACTCGATTAAAGAAACGCGTTAACAGAACGCGATACTCGATGCAAAACGCGCGACGCGACGACCGACGACAAGCAGGTCAGGTTAGTACTAGCGCGTAATGCTACACGTTTATGTTTGGCAGCGCTAGAGGTGCTAGTACTAACCTGACCTGCTTGTCGTCGGTCGCGCGCTTTGCATCGAGTATCGCGTTCTATTAACGCGTTTTTTCGTGCCAAAAACTCCGTAATCGAAAATTTACAAGTTTAAGAAAAACATTCCTGTCGTCCCCCAGTCCCCGTATTCGCCTGACCTGAGTCCCTGTGACTTCTTTCTCTTCCCGAGATTGAAAACTCATCTCAAAGGACATCACTTTGATACGACCGAAAACGTACAAGCGGCTGTAACCGACCAGCTGAAGGCCATTCGGGTTTTTGAGTTCCAGCACTGCTATGAAGACTGGAAACAACGTCTCAGGCGCTGCGTGGCTTCCCAAGGGAACTATTTTGAAAAAGATAGAGTTAAATTATAGTTAAATTATAAATAAAAGTTCATCTCGCGCGAAAAAGTCTCATTACTTTATTTACAGACCTCGTATATTGTGACGTTGCCGTCCCAACGCGCGTCCATCCGCCCCGGAAATCTTGACGGGGCGCGAGCCGAGCGGCCGCGCCAGAAAAAGATTGCGAGAGCCGTATCGAAATCTCCGGAGAGACGAGCCATTAGTATATTTCGCGCTATTATTAATTTATTTTTTTTGTATCATTTTCTTTACGTCGGTTAACCCGCCGGAAGGAAACCGGAAAAGGCCCAAGAGGAATCCTTGTTACGACAGCCGACACGACATTTCCTACCTCCGATTTGAGAACGGAGAAGGCGCCGGAGGAACAGGGCAGCGCAGAGTCGCGGGTGGAGTTTGCCCCCTTCAATTGAAGGCGGAAAAGCGGCAAAGAACCAGCTGTCTCGAACCGGGATAACCGGACCGGATCGGCGCCACCCTCCGAGGACGGAGGACGAAAGACCTGCCTCCGGAGGACCACGGATAGCAGGGTCGCCGAAATTCAGAATTTTAAATTATCGGGGCCGTTACGGCCCCGATACGGCGTTGTCGCGGGGCGCAGTAGTACCTCGCGTGTCGCGGCGCTATTGGCCGCGAATCCGCGCACCCCTGCGCGCAGGATTGACGCCGCTATCGACCCTGGATCGCGAGATCCAGGGATTTATTCTGGTGCGGGCGCTCTGAATAGATAGTCGTTCTTTACAAGTGTCGTCGTTGTCGTTAAGAGTGTCGTTGTCGCAGATCAGATCGGGAGGACGAGACCGAGGATCATCCCCTGTCGACGGGAGCGAGTATCGGTGAGGTTGCCCATCGCTAATTTGTAAGCCACGTACGCGATTCCGTCCGCGAACCGGCCGCTCTGTCGCCGTCGCCATTTTCGTGTTTCGTTGTCGCTCGGGCTTTGTACCGAGTTCGCGATTTTCGTGTATTTCGGGCGACCGGAGACAAGCGACCGAGGCATCAAGGACGATCGTAACGTCGGCCGTAGCTGATAAGGAACCGTTCGTCTCTCTCCGGGATTCGGGGTGTCGTAAGACGCGTAGTGACCGGCTCTCGTATATCGACCACGTGCGCGGTAAAATGCGTTCGCTATCCGTGCTGTCGAAAAGAGTTGTCGAAGCCGCGTAAGACATCCCCGCAATCGATCTTCGGGCGATTTTCGTTAGAAATTAGCGTGTATGTGAGTGCGTGACCGTGTGCGTATCGTGACGTGGCAACTGTCGTGCTGTCTTTGTCGCGCTTGTTGTATGATCGGCGTTTATTGCGAGGTATTTGTCGTACGTTGGAGTGTGTCGCGGTGCATAATAGATTACAGCGAATTAAGAAAGTGTCGAAATTCGAGGGTTTCGCGTAGATAAAAAGCGTTACGCCGAAAAGAAGTGAAGCGGCGTCCGACGGCTATCGAATTTCGAGCGAATCGATCTTGTTCGTCGCAAGCGAGATTTTCCGTCTTCGCAGATTGCTTGATTACTCTCGCTCAATCATTAAGCCTCTTTCCGAACATAGTGCTGTCGATTAAAAGAGCGAGGGAAAGAACAAAGGGAAAAGATCTGTAAAATGAGTCGTCGATGAAATTGTCGAAATTGTCGTTACGTTTTCGAACCGCCATTCGGCCTCGCAAAAGTCCGGCCATAAAAACGGGCCAGAAAAACTACAAATATCGAAGCTTTCTTATAGTCTCGATCTCGCATTGTTATTGTTATGTTACCCGCCGTTATATCCCGTTAATTCAGATTTACTAATTTATGTTATTATTATTATTTCTTTCTGGAACTCGTTATTTCTTTTACTTTATATTCTTTCTTTATATTTCTTTTCTTGAATAAATTTGTTATATTATCTTTTCTATTAAATTCGCGTGATTTATTTGAGTGTTCGTTTTTCGTGAGTGTTAAATTCCGTTATGTTTATCAATTTTTGCAATTACCGACAACCTCGCATAAAATAAGTCAATATCCTTTTCAACGGACCCTGCCCCTCTACCGTTAGGTGAGCTAGTCGGCCCGTGGCGAAATAGGCTAACGTTTTCTTTTCGTGTCATTCTGGCGTTTTAGCGAACTGATACGCGAAAGACCGTATCTGGCGCCCAACTTCGAGATCTCGAGACGGCCTTCGCTTCGCCGCGGCTCGCGCGAGAACACCCTCCATCTTAGTTCCTCCGAGCGCGAGTATCCCCTATCCGCCTGGTGTTTTTGACGGCGTTTTCGCTCCCCTTTAACATTCTCCTCTCCAACACCCGAGGAGGATAAAAATTAAAAATAAAAATCGCAATATATATATATATATATATATATATATATATATAAAAGGGAGTCTTTTACTTATGTTACATCCTAGGGACTTCACGATTCTTTTTTTCCCATAACTGGCGCACACGTGCATGACTTCCAAAAAATCGTTAATGTCAGTTAAATTGGAATAGGATTCTCAGTAAGTGCTCCAAAAACGACAGCCAGATATTAACGGGCTATAAAATCATAAAGAGTAGCATCCGGTCACAGTCAAGGCGCCAGCCAGTCAGCCGAATTTGATATTTTCCGATCACTTGAAAACTCATAAAATTTAAAGAAGCTATTGGGAACGGGCATGATGACGTCAGCTGTTCAATATGGCGGAACTGAGCCGGCTCGTAAACACGCGGAACATATGTGTGCTCACTCAGTTTTGTCGATAAAATTGTAAAAAACACCATAAATCAGTGTAGTGAAAGTGAATCATGTTTCTAACATTGTTAGAAATCTGCAGATATGCAGACTCAACTTTGTCATCTCGGAATATCGTGGAAGGAGAGAAATTATTACAAGCTGGACATCTCATATCTTGTGGTCGTTTACCGCAAGGCAAAGAAGGAACAATACAATTAATTGCAAGATGTTTGCAAACATCTAGCTTGAAAAGTGGAATTCCTCACAAAATTGAAGGAAGCATCTCAACGAATGGAGAAATCGTTAAAATGCGCTGCTCCTGCAAAGCAGGAAACAGCGGACGATGTAAACATGTTATCGCAGCACTCATGTTTTGTCAAAGGTATGTATGTTTTTTATGTAAGTTGAATCCCATAATTTTTTATAATAATAAGCTTTTGTATGATATACATGTAGTGTAAGTAAAGTTTATAGTATACTTATGACTTTGACAACTAATATTTTTTCTCAATGAATAGAGTTTTAAAATATAATCAGTTTTTTGCATATATAACTGTCAATTCGCATGCAATTTAAAAAATTATTCTAAGAAAATTAATTAATGCATAATTAAGTTTTTTCTATTCCAATGTTTCATTTCTTTTTATATTTTAAGGGTCGAACTTTCAAAGCTTGACGAACTGTCATGCACTGATGTCGAGTGTTCCTGGAAAAAGAAAACCAAAGAAGCATTGCAACAGTATGAACCGATGCCTTTACTGGATCACCCTTGCAAGCAAACAATAAAAGCAAATGTTGTTAATGTATCTGCGGAAGAAAGGGAGGAGATTAATCAAAATTGGCTTTCACTCTCATCAAGTGCAATCAAAAAGCATTTGTAAGTTGGTCTAGAGTTGTTATCATTGTACACAATTTTTTTATTAATTTATTTTTATACATTTGATTATACGAATGAATTTACAGTAAAAATGTATATGCAAATGAATTTCAATCAATCATGACTGTTTAATTAGGTGTGGAAGACATGATGCAATAGAACTGCATGATAACAGTGTCTCCTACGATTGCACGAATAATATAGACGTAATTATAAGCCGGGCAAATACTTCAGAATTGATGAAAAATCTATCAAAATTAGATGTAGGGACCCTTAAAGAGTGCTGTCAAAGCACAACACATAGACTACGTGGAGATTACAGACAGATTTGCATAGATAGCGTAAGATCATTTGCCACATGGAAAGAAGAGCGTAAATTTAGAATCACAAGTTCCCGGTGTTATGAGTTGTACACATACGCGAATAATAAGAAACCCAACTGGGAAAGGAAAAGTTTAAATTATTTTTTTCCAAAAGAACACTCCAATAAATATGTACAACACGGAATACAAAACGAACTAATTGCTCGCGAAGTATATCAGAATCGTTATCAACTGAAAGTGCACCAATGTGGCTTGGTAGTTTCTAATGATAATCCGTGGTTGGCATGTTCGCCAGATGGTGTTATTTTGGACGAAAATGAAAATGTATTAAAATTAATTGAAATAAAATGTCCTTTTCATGGAAAAGATCATAACATTGATGATGTGGTTCCGAAGTTAAAATATCTCGATGAAAATTGTACTTTAAAAAAACGCCACATGTACTACGCGCAAGTTCAAATATGCATGACTATAATAAATGTTCAAGTCACTGATTTCATGATTTTTGCATCTTCCGACAATACTTTTTTAGTTATTCCTGTTCCGTTTGACGAAGAATATGTGACTGATTTAATATATACCTTAAAACGTGTTTATTTCCAGCAAATGCTGCATTTTGTATGTACGTTCGAAAAAAATAATAAATGATTCTTGTTTCAAACATTTGTATCAATTTATTTGTAGTAAGTAAAAATTGATTTTTACACAGAAAACTTATCGTCGTTTAAATATATTATTTAAAATAAGTGAACATACGTTTACAAGACCACAAATAATTATAAAAATATCTTCACAAAGATGTACCAAACTAATGGGAAACCTGCCTTTCAATATATTAAATACTTTTAGCTTCTGATTACTGCGTTCAATATGAACTCTCGCTTTTGCTATTTGTTGGCTAAGAAGTGCTTCTTCTACTGATAACTGACTCTTATTTTTTAAGAATGGAGGCCTAACGATTTGAATATCATGTTCTTTGCATTGTGCATCTATAAAAAATCCTCTATCAATCATTATTCTATCATCTTTTTCTAGCAAACTGAACAAGTTGCTTTGTTCAAAAATTGCTTTGTCCGAAAATCGACCTCCATAGCAACGACTTACGAATGAAATTGTTCCAGCTGGTGTAACACCTGTCATGAACTTTAAAGTATAGTTTGACTTATAATTGGAATATGTTATCGCTTGACAACATACAGATTTAGGTTTTTGCAAAAGTATTTCCGTACAATCTAATATTATACGAATATCTGGAAATAGAAGGAAACAGTTTGGAATATTTCTAAGAATCTCTTGTTTTGAGGGCCAATGTATGCAATCGTAGAAACATGCACGCAGTACGCTAATCATGTTTACAAAAATCCTTCGACAAGTTTTTACAGAGTAGCAATTGAATAAAGTGGCCAAAAAAGCAAATGAAATATTTTGTTTCAATTTAATAAATGTCAGCATCACCTTTTCCTCTACTGATAATTTACTCTTAGCATTGTTATACAGTTTCTTGACATTACTCACTATTACATGAAATATTTCAAAATTGGAAATTTTTGTAGCTGTACTTAGTTCGCGATCACTTTTTATTTGATGATAATATGAAGTATATAAATCCGTTTGAATGCCGATGTCCCTCACTTTAGTTTTCTCCTCATCTGCGATTGATAAAGTCTCATTGTTTCCCGCGCTGTCAACTCCAACGTCATTGATACCGATGGCAACAGCCTCGTCTGTATCTTTCACTGTTTCTTCTTTCTCCTTTTCGTTTGCTTTTTTCGCTTCTCGTTTTGCAACTCGATGAGTCCTGGCTGTTGAAGCAGTAGAAACGACCTTTTGCATGGGAAGTTGAAGTTTTGGAACAACAGATTGTTTTAAACGTGGCTTTTGACATTCTAGCTCTAAGAAAAATTAATACAAAAATTTATAATTTTAATTGCATTTTTATATATTTATATAAACAACGTAAACAAAATTGAACAGAAAGTAATTATTTTACCTGGGAAAACGTAGTCGCTAGCACTAAAATGTAAGGAGCAAATTTTCATTCTGCTTGTCACCGCTTTTCCAGTGCGTATAGCCATTATCCAAGCTTTACGCTTATCAATTTTTTCTATTGTGCCAAATTTATTTGTAACTTCCACTGTACACTTTCCTTCCTTTGGAAATTTGTGGAAAGATATTTCCCGATTGTCACAAGCTCGAGATTTACAGCCGTACACACAACAGTACTCGCGGTTAGAAATTTTCATTTTTGAAGAAATCACTTTCATTTTGTCCCGACAATTTTTTTACAGTCCACACTTATATTCAGACACTCCGTGAGGATAGTGACTGCATTTTTATACGCGTTTTTCGTTTTTTTACAATTTTATCGACAAAACTGAGTGAGCACACATATGTTCCGCGTGTTTACGAGCCGGCTCAGTTCCGCCATATTGAACAGCTGACGTCATCATGCCCGTTCCCAATAGAAAATAAAAGAAACTATTCATGAAAACGCGAGTAACCAGATGTCGCGACGCGACACACGTACCCATCTTAATTTCAAGGGAGTAGTAAAAGTCATCCCTTGTCTTTAGCAGACGCATCCTGCAAGACATAAATTACTACCACCTCCGATACTGAGAATCCTAGGTCTCCCCGTTTTGGAAGATGCTCTCCTATTCGCGAACGAATGTAATAAAATTCTGATTTGTTACATTTGTTCTAAACGCTCATAAGAGGGGGCAGGGAAGAGACGATGGAAATCTAATGAGAGTTTCTATTCGTTAAGGGGGAATAGGCAGTCAGAAGGGCGAAAAATAGGGTTTTTCTCGAATTTTTTATAAAAAAACGAATGAAGTTATTTATTCAGAAACTTTTGCATGATATTAAGTAACATTTGAAGAACATTTGGTAATTTTTTCATAAAAAAATAATCATAATTATAGCAGTTGTGAATATTTTACGGTGGCTCCTAAAAAAAAATTGTTTTTCTGGTGGACATGATAACTCGAGACAGAATCATCTGAAATAAAAAAACCAAAAAGATTTCGTTAGTAGATGACTTTGTCTTCCGTGTGAACGAAGGATTTTGAAAAAAATTAAATTTTGAATTTTTTAGAAAACTGAAGTGAGTCACGATTTTTATTTAAAAAATCGACCATTTTATTTTTGTAAAACAAGTTCTAATCATTGAAAAAAAAAATCCTTCGTTCACACGGAAGTTTAATATGTATAAAAGAAGTGTGTAAAATTTCAAAAAGATCGGTGCATTAGTTTTTGAGAAATCGTGTCCACCGACTTTGAAAATGCAGTTTTGAAATAAACGCGTTTAAAGTTTTCAATAAGAATAAAACCTTGATAAAATTTTTTTTTTCAACACACGAAATCATCGATTCCAGGCCCATAAAGCAAGTCCCCGGCTGCTTCAGCAATGTCCAATATATCAGCTTGTTGCTATCTGCGAAGCATTCTTGGTTAGATTAGGTTGCGGCTTTGAATATCAGCTGTTTACCTGCGCGTCGACCGTTTCTCAGCGGGTCGGATGGGCGGGGCTTCAAAACGCTCTATCTCTTTCAATTTTGCTCGAATCGACTTGAAATTTTGAGACATTTGTAAGATGTTGTACTTTAATATAAAAAATTATGAAAAAAACCGATTTTTCAAACTTTATGACTGCCTATTCCCCCTTAACTTCCCTAGCTCCTCACTCTAGGAGAGGGTAATCCAAAAACGATATATAAGCGTGAACTTCGAACAGATCAGCACTCTTAAGTATTTTTCATTCTTAAGTCTTCATTAATCCGTTATTCAGTTAATCGGCTACTCATTCAGTATCTCAGCATTCTTTGCATTACTAAGTCACTATTCCCGAAAATCTCGGGATTAATAGTATTAACAAAACAGTCAGTAACCCTATCGAGTCTGTGCGTGTTTGCAACTAAATAACAGTGCAAGTATCCTGTCATTCTCGACGCCAAGAGGCTCAGCAACAAACACCACCAGCTAGCGCTAACCGCAATCGCGTTCTCTGAAACAAATAGTAAGTCTTTTCTTTTATTTACGCACTCCCTCCGTTTTTTTCTCTTTACTTATTATAATCGCTTCCCTAGTGGAACCCGCTTTGAGGAAATCCGCTAGAGCCAAAGCAAAGCGATTCCGATACCGTCGCAATCGCCGAACCCGCAGACTACTGGCTCGGGCTGTGGCTGACCCTTCTTTTACATTAGATTTAAACGAAATAAATACAAATCTTCCTATCACCCGAATCTTCTTGAGTAACATCCAAGAAGATACGCGAGACTCCTCATATCTGTCCCCTCAAACCTCTCCTCCCAATTACTCCCCGTATCTGTCCCCTGGAACCCTTGCTCCTAGTTACTCTCCCGTGTATGACACGGAACCCGACCATCCGCCCGAATTTCCGCCATTGTCGTCCTTTCCGTCTCCACCCCACGAAGCAGCTCTCGATTCTCATCTCTTCTCTCCTCCCGCTCTTCTTCCCCCTATTTTCTTCTGCATCGATCTTAGCAATCGAATTGTCGCAACAATTCTCTCCTTAACCTACCCTGAATACACAGATCCCATTCCTCCAGGTTATTTCACCTTGGGACCTGGCCCCAATATTCAATACACATTCCTAGCCTTAAGGCTTTTCTCCGCACCGCTCCTCCCGATATTTCCATCCCCTGTTTCACCCCCTTTACCGATAAGCCCATAGCCTTTCCCATAGAATACTTCCAGGAAAGGCATCCTCCTGATTTTGATTAGATCCTCTTCGTCTCGCATACACACACACACACTCACGTACATACACATACTCACTTAATATTGTTACAGAATCATGTACTAGACCGTATCGATTTATGATTAAAATTTTTATATAACCTTTCTTTATAATGTATAATAAATTCATTTAAATTTATTCTTCCGCGTTTAATTCAATCGATCCCTCTCATCACCCACGCTCCTGAATCGCACTTGGTCCCGTCCCGGGTAAAAAGGATTAAATTCCTTTACCAGAAGGGGGACCGTCGAGCGGTCATTTGGACCAGAAATAGCGTAAGATCGACCCTTGCGGTCGTTGACCTATCTTTGGCTCTCCCGCAGGCTCGCTCGACCCGAGACATCTGCCCTTAAGGCACCTGTTCTCGGGATACAAGTGTCACGTCCTTCCTTCGGCCCATCCTTCCTCGGGCTTGGACGTAACACTTAACATTCTTATTATTTTTAGATCCATTTGCGAAAAATTTGGCGTTAGCAAAGCAGCAGCATTAAAAAGTGTAAGGAGAGTTACAAAAGCTCTCATCAATGTTATTCCAATGTTTATTAGTTGGCCAATAGAAGAAAAAGCACAAGAAATTATGAAAGGATTTGCTGCAATTAGTGTTTTTCCTAACGTAATAGGTTCACTAGATGGCACACATATTAATATAAAAGCACCAAAAATAAATCCAGAGTGTTATATTAATAGGAAAGGGCATTATTCTGTATAATTACAAGTAATTTACCGTTTTTATTAGTATATATTTTTTTCAACATTAAGAGCAAGAGATATTTTAGAATTTAACATTAAGTAACATACATATCTTGTATACATACACACGCACAAAAGAATGGACGCATACATACATATTGGATTAATACAAAAATTCGTCCCGGTTTTTAATTAATAAATTTATTGAAAGCCGGAATGATTTTTGCATCAACCTAATGCATATACATATACATATATTACTAAACTGGAAAGAGAGAAATTTTTATAGGAACCTACTAATATATGTTACATATGCACACATACTTAATAATATGTATGTATAAAACAGAAATATTCTGCAATGATGTTTATTACACGAAGGCATAAATGCAGCCAGGTATAAATGCACTCATTAAAATATATGTATGTATGTGTTTAGAATTATCATATTGATTTAAATATCAGGTGACAACTTGAAGTACATTCAAACATATCTTATAATTTACATCAATATTATCTCTACAAAAATATAAGTTGAGTAATGCCTTTATTTAAAGAAATTTTCTTCTATGTATTTATCTTATATATTCTTTAGAATCATAAAACATGTATTCAACCTTTATTTTTGTAAAGATTATAGATATTATATTGATATAAATCGAACTGCCAATGTCAAGTGCCCTATGCCTGTTTGTGTTTTAACTACTCATAAAATAATACTTTCCATGTCATCATGTTAACATTATTTTAATTTGTACCAGTTATTTAATACACATCAATTAATATTTTTATTAATTGATTCAGTTATTTTACAATCAACCAAAATATATCATTTTATACGCATATCAAACAATAGGTATCAAATTAAATCATTTTAGTATTTGATACTATGATGGTATGGAAAATATTAAACCTGATAATAGTATATTTCATTTATTGATTCCAAATCAAGTATTGTCAATCTAATATTGCCTTACTCTCCTGTTTATAGGAGAAAAAGAAACAAAATTAAATTTAATTTGACTTAGAATTGACAAATTCAATACACTTCAAAATACTAATTAATAAACTTACAACTTATTTTAATAGCCTCGTGTAATTTTGCAGTAGCAAAACAAATATCTGTGAATAAAGAAAATAATTCAAATAGAATGAGAAATAAAAATGTAATGTACCAAGCACTAAAAGACAAGAAAAAGAAAACAATTCATAACTAACAAGTTGGTGATAAAAGCAAGTTATTTAAATAAATAATAAACTCAAAAATTGTTTTCTTTTACTTATAATAAATTTGTTAACTATAGCCTAACATAACCTAACATAACTAATACGAAAAAATCGTGGAATTAATAAGAATATAATATAAAAAAATTAATTTACCACTTTCAAGTCTTGTCACTTCATCTGGCGTTACTGATACCGTATATATTTACCACTATCTGCATCTTTTAAGTCGACCAGAATGTTTTGGGATGCCATCATGTACGTGTTTCACGTTCACTTTGGACGCTCACACGCTGTAAGCGCTTACACTTACGCTACCCTACCTCGCTGAAATAAGCGTTTCTCAGCGAAGGTTATTGTAAGGCTATGCCTTGATAAGCGGAAATAGAGGGCGCCAGTATAGCGTCACGGAAGTAGAGGGAGCCACCAGCGCTTAGGGAGCGCGGTGGTCGGTGCGCGGTTTCTGGATAGGTCAGTATGGCCGAGAGAATAAAGACGACAAGTATTACTTCTAACTGGTCTTGTTTTTAGTACAACGATCAACCCACATTCTCTCCATCTTGACACCAGAGAATTCCTTCCCCAAATAAATTATTCCCTTACAGTTCAGAAGTGGGATAATGCCAGTACTATTAACGCGTGAGTGTTAGAAACGCGAGAGGACGATGATCTTTGGTCGTATGCGGGTGCGCCTCAGTTTTTCGCGGTAACGTGTCTGTGGTCGCTTTCCCTCGCATTTATAGCGACAGTGATTGTTTTCTGAGAAAAAAAAATTTTTTCTAACAACGGTAGTCTTTGTTGTGACGTAACAGTGCTGTTGTCGTTGCCTCGCTGGGACATTTTCATTAAAATTAAACGGTAGTGACGGTACAAAGACTGTTTACACATTGACTATCCAAATTTATTGTGCTTTTACGGCCTTTCAAGTGTACTTCCTTTCAAAAGGAATTAGCCGGCACAATTTTCCACCATATTAGACACGTGAGAAATTTAACACGTGCCTTAGGATATTACGTCGCATGCGCATTGCGTCATATCGGCTTTGTTCGTGGCGCGGGAAGAAAAAAATCTCGGCCATATTGAAATATACCGAATGTGCGTATGTAAGACAGTTTTTCCGCGTTTTCTACGTCGCGGTTTATAGCGTATTCGTATCGTCGGCTATCATCGCGATACGTTGGTTGCTGTTTAACACAATTTCAAAGGACATTATCACTCTTTCGTTAAAAGAGAGTGTAATTCAACGAGTCATAGCGGCATCATTGACCGTGGTCAAAGAAGCCGTGGTCAAAGAAGAAAAAAAATTCCTGCACTTCCTCATTGAAGACAGTGTTGAGCAAATAATCAGTCGATATGTCTATTTCCAGCACATCAATCGAGCTTGCAAGGAGACGGCTTGAAAAATTATCGCTTCCTAGTCTAAAAGAAGAGGCGATGAAATATGGCATTAAATTATCTACAGAAATCCATGAAAGATGGGTTGATGCTATAGTTGATCATTTAACAAGGAATAATCCAAAGGATAACAATATGCCTCAAATGCCAGAGACTTGTAACGAACCAAATTCACCTGAATCAGCAGCAGGTAATATTAAAGTTAGTTCTGCGCCTGAAATTTTTCTTTTTGACGCAGGCAAACAGACTACAGCAGACAAATCGTATGTGCAACCAGACTCGCTGATCATAGAACAGTTCCGTCTACAAAGAGAACAGATGTCTCAACAAATGAAGATTCTTCAACAAATGTCGCAACAACAAGCTACGTTCCAGCAACTATTCACTTCTTTGTGTATTAATCAAGGATCTCAACGCAACTATACATATTTGGACGAAAGCAAAAATCAGTCATCTACTCAAGTTCCACAAGCTCAACAAGTTGCTCAAGTACCAGAGCCACAGCAAGTTAATCAAATTCCAGAAATCTCAGTAGCAGCTACAGGGCAGGCTGTAAAATTTCTATCATCGCAAATCCCCACTTTTGGAGGTACAGAAGAAGAGGATATAGAAATCTGGATCGAAAAGATTGAATATGTGGCGGAAATACATAATCTGTCACAAGTAGTGATGTTAGCAGCCGTCACTTCCAAAGTAAATAAGACTGCAAAACGGTGGTTAGATTTGAGTACAGGAGAAGTCAATCGCTCCTGGATCTCTTTTAAATTTGCTATCATCGATCATTTAAAAAAAATTGTCTTTCATTCTGTCATGCAAAAAATAGAAGCTCGCAGATGGAATACTATCAACTTTTAGAGACTATGCAATGGACAAGCTGGCTTTAATGCATCGCCTCAAATTAGAGGAAAAAGACAAAATAAAGCTATTAATTAAAGGAATAAATAATCTTTCCATTAAATGTGCTGCAGCTACCTTACGAGTAAACTCAGTAAATCAATTTATTAGAGAAATGGATGAAATAGTAGAATCTTGTGGCGACTCATTTAAAAAGTTCCAATATACAGATTTTAAGTCAGATAAAACTAAAGACTTAAATTCAAAAAATGGCAAGCCAGACGCCTCAAACCTCACAGGGAAAAATGGTTCCCATTCCAATAATACAAAAGCTCAATCACACTGTGTCTACTGCCATGCCAAGGACCATTCCAGGGACAATTGTCCTAAATTAAGAAAAAAGCAGCAACAAGAATCCCGATCTTCGCAGAAACCCAACCAAACTTCTTCGGTGTCAGCGATAGAAGAAAACAACGAAAATTCAAAACCTACAGTAGCGTGCGTTCAGAATTTAGATAGAAAAATAATCACTAGTGACTCACTGATCGAAATCAACGAAATCTTAGGTGAGACTTGTTTTATGTATGCACTAGTAGATACAGGTAGTCCAATCTCTTTTATTAACGCAGTAACGTTTTCAAAACTTAAAATTTCTGCTTTTATTTCTTTAAAAAATCAATACATTCATATAAAGCGTTGAATAATTCACCAATAGCAATTCAAGGCTATTTCTCTGCCAATTTTAAAGTAAAAGCTTTACCTAAGCTGTTTGCTTCCATTAACTTATGTTTTAAAAAATAATACAAGTTCAGCAGACATAATCCTTGGTCGAGACTTTCTTGCTAAACATAATATTTCTGTTTTAATCGAAGAGAAAGAAGATGATAGTAAAATCAAATTATTTTCAGAAATAGCATCTGCTGAAATTATTAACGATACTACTGATAATTTAGAAAATTATTTTTTAGAATTGGAAACTGATTTTGATTCATCGATTAAAAAAGATTTGATAAATACAATAAAAAAAGCAGAAAATACTCAAGTCTCTAAAGCACAAAATAACTATTTTGTTAAAGTAATCTTAAAAGATGAATCTATTTACGCGTATTCCCAAAGACGTTTTGCATGGACAGAACGCGTCAAAATAAGAGAGATTACGGACGATCTTTTAAAGAGAGGAATTATCAAATTTAGTTCATCTCCCTACTGCGCAAGAGTAGTACCCGTCCGAAAAAGGAACGGCTCAATTCGGTTATGCGTAGATTTGCGTCCGTTAAACAGTCGAGTAAATAAACAAAAATACCCTTTCCCTTTAATTGAAGATTGTTTGTCTCGTCTCAGTGGTAAATCAATATTTACACTTCTCGATTTAAAAGACGGATTTCATAACATTAAACTACATCCCAAAGTCACGAAGTATTTCTCTTTTGCCACTCCGGATGGACAATTCGAGTACACCAGATTACCATTTGGATTTTGTGAGGCACCAGCCGAATTTCAAAAACGCCTTGTTCAAATTTTACAATCTTTTATTAGAGAAGATAAAATAATAATATATATGGACGATATCCTTATACCTTCTTCATCTATTTCTGATAATTTAAAAATTTTAAGTGAAATATTGATTGAACTAAAAAGACACGATTTTCAACTAAATTATAATAAATGTTTATTCTTAAGATCTAAGTTAGAATATTTAGGCTATATAGTGTCAGCCGATGGCATTACCCTTCGTTCCCGTCACGTAGAAGCCATTCAAAATTTTCCGCAACCTAAAAAATTAATCGAAGTTCAAAGATTTTTAGGTCTAACTGGTTATTTTAGAAAATTTATTGAAAATTATTCAATTAAAGCAAAACCACTATCCGACCTGTTGCGTAAATCCGCTTCTTTTGATTTTAATGAAAAATGCAAAACAGCTTTTCTAATTTTAAAAAAAGAATTATCATCATATCCTTTATTAGGCATTTATAATCCGTTCTCTGAAACAGAAATTCACACAGATGCTAGTGTTACCGCCATAGCCAGAATACTATTGCAAAAGCAAAGTTCAGGTTATTTCTCGCCAATAGCTTATTTCAGTCAAACAAACAATCAGGCAGAAAGCCGATATCATAGCTTTGAGTTGGAAATGCTAGCGGTAGTAAAAACAATTGAAAGGTTTCACATATATTTATATGGTCTAGATTTCACAGTAATTACAGATTGCCACGCACTTACATTCGCAGTAGATAAAGCGAATATTAATCCACGTATTGCTCGTTGGATTCTAAAACTTCAAAATTATAAATTTAAAATAATTCATAGAGACGGAAAGAAAATGGCTCACGTAGACGCATTAAGTCGAGTAGTTTACCAAGTAGAAGCGTTCTCGTTAGAAAAAGAATTAGTCTATAGGCAGTTACAAGATTCTAGAATTAAGGCTATAGCGAAAGATCTCGAAACACAAGATCACGAAAAATTTCAACTTATTCAAGGACTAGTTTTCAAAAAAGATCCGGATAAACCTCGTTTTATAGTTCCAGAGTCTATGATAATTAATATTATCCGTATTTATCATGACGAAATGTCACACTGTGGCGTAGAAAAAACAGTGCAAGGAATTAAAGACAATTATTGATTTTTTGTATTAAGAAAAAAAAGTAAAAAATTACATCGATAACTGTATTACATGTTTAGTTAACAATCATGCAGTAAATACACGCGAAGGAGAAATGCAAATAACGAATACTCCTTCACGTCCGTTTGAAATTATGCACGTCGACCATTGTGGTCCTATGAAAGAAACGCTTACAGGAAAGAAACACATTCTGGTCATTATAGATGCTTTTTCGCGTTTCACCTGGCTTTGCCCGGTTAAATCAACCACCGCAAAAGAAACTATTCAAGCGTTATCTAATCTATTTTTAAAAGTAGCAATACCATCAACTTTAACAACAGATAGAGGAACCGCTTTCTCTTCACAAGACTGCAAAGTTTACGAATGAAAATAAAATCACGCATCATATGGTGGCAGTAGCAGCCCCTTGGGCTAACGGACTTGTAGAGAGAATAAATAAATTCATTGCTTCCTCTTTGAAAAAAACCGTCGATGACATTAGTAAATGGGATATTTACATTCCTACAGTGCAATACGTTATAAACAATACGTATCATAAGTCGTTAAAAGCGTCCCCAGCTAAAATTCTATTTGGTTGTGACCAATCTAGTCATTCTGATGCCAAACTAGTAAAGTACCTTAATGAGATTGCAAAAAGCGATTTTCAGTTAGAAGAAATTCGTGAGCAGGCTAGAGATATTGCTTTTGAAACGACTAGAAAGCTCAAAGAATACAACAAAGAGTATTATGATATGAGACATAGAAAACCTTCTAAATATAAGGAAGGAGACTTTGTGCTTATACGAGATGTTATCAAACCTGGCGAAGATAAGAAACTAAAACCAAAATACAAAGGTCCGTATAAGATAGCTAAAATTTTAGATAAAAATAGATATGTCATTCGTGACATTCCGGGCTTTAATATAACACATAAGCCTTACAATTCAATATTATCACCAGACCGCATAAAACATTGGATCAAACCGATCGACTTTGTCGATAAATGTACATAATTATATATATTATATCTAGCTTTAATATGTTCTATCTAACTTTAAAAATGCGTCAAACTAAAGCGTTTAAAAATTAAGTTACATATATACCATAACATATAGTTTTTTTTTTTTTACATACGTTGGCTTATTCATACAATTTTAATGAAATATTACATTTTATTGTTTTAATTATTTTTGAATATTATAATTTATTTTAAACATTCGGGACGAATGTAATAGTCAAGCTGGCCGAGCTGTAAGGCTATGCCTCGATAAGCGAAAATAGAGGGCGCCAGTATAGCGTCACGGAAGTAGAGGGAGCCACCAGCGCTTAGGGAGCGCGGTGGTCGGTTCGCGGTTTCTGGATAGGTCAGTATGGCCGAGAGAATAAAGACGACAAGTATTACTTCTAACTGGTCTTGTTTTTAGTACAACGATCAACCCACATTCTCTCCATCTTGACACCAGGGAATTCCTTCCCCAAATAAATTATTCCCTTACATTATGATGTCACGATGACGTGATTAATCCATTTGTGAACGCATATAACCCCAAAACGAACGACGTGAGTGATGATTGTAAGCGCTTACAGCGCGTGAGCGTACAAAGCGAACGCATCCCTCGTCGTTCGTGCTATTTCTATCTCGATCGCTCTTATTACCTTGTCGCTTGCTCACTCGCTTAACTCTCGCGTATACTTTTTTATATATATTATATATAAAATTATATTATGTTATATATATTAACAATTATACACACACACACAAGCACGCACCCCCCCCCCACACACACAAACACACACGCACGCGCGTGGGTGCGCAATGCATATAAATGTTGCGTACGTAAATAAAATACATTTTACTATACAGGGTGTCAGGGAAACTTTTGCCCACACGAAGTAAGGAGGTAGATTGGCTCAAATTAAGAAGGAAGGACTTGTACTGTTTTGTGATATTCGCAATAATTAACGAAAAATTAAATAAAGAATATCAGCCAATCTGCGTGAGTAGAAGCGCGCGGCGACGAGAGTCGTCCCACTGTAATCTTATACTAGGCGCGCGGCGAAGCGATGGGCGGATCGCTCTCCGAGACATGATGGTGGCGTGCGATATATCGCAATACCGCGCCGAAAAATGACCCGTCCTTTTAGTGGCGAGAAAATGATGCGCTATCATTTCCACACCACCTTGCGGTAGATAGCATGGTGCGCTTTTTTTATAATGCTTTCCCCCATAGGCCTATTCCACTTTCAATTTAAATATTTGTGAAAATTGTTCAAAATGCCGTTACTGTACGCTGAATGTATCGTAAATGTAAAAAATTGATGATGACAGTACCTTCACAAAAATTGATCCGTGGTTGAAAATCCCTCGATAAAATGTGTTACACACGTTGGTAATGATACGGACGTAATCCATTACACGTAAAGCGTGATGTACCGCGTATCGCGAAAAACCAAATTCATGTGCCACACGACGCACACTAGTTCCAGGATTTTCATAAAATGCTTCAAGAATCCTTTCTTCATCTCGTACACGAAGCCGCACTGCTGGACCGGTTATCCCGATATTACGCACGACACCCAGTTTCACATAATTATTGCACAACACGTAAAATTGCAATGCGTCTTCGTGTACGAGATGAAGAAAGGATTCTGGAAGCATTTTATGAAAATCCTGGAACTAGCGTGCGTCATGTGGCACACGAATTTGGTTCTTCGCGATACGCAGTACATCACGCTTTACGTGTAATGGATTACGTCCATATCATTACCAACGTGTGTAACACATTTTATCGAGGGATTTTCAACCACGGATCAATTTTTGTGAAGGTACTGTCATCATCAATTTTTTACATTTACGATACATTCAGCGTACAGTAACGGCATTTTGAACAATTTTCACAAATATTTAAATTGAGAGTGGAATAGGCCTATGGGGGAAACCATTATAAAAAAAAGCGCACCATGCTATCTACCGCAAGGTGGTGTGGAAATGAGCACAATATATTTGGCAGACAATTGTTTTTTTTCTTTTCATAAGTATTTCTAATCGTTTGGAAATCATTTGGAGAAATTTAGAAAATCATTTTTATAATTTGGAAAAGAGTACATAATTAATAATTAATAAAAATTATTTAAGCATATAGTTGGCAGACATTAACTGATTCTTTTTTTTTTTTTTTTAGATTCAAAATGATTTGGAAAATCAGTTCCAAGATATTTAATTATTTGGAAAACAATTTTTATTGATTTATTAATAATTATTAGTACTGGGCCTAGAGGCGGAAAGAGACGTCCCTGACCTACATCATGTACATGCTAACCTTTCCTTTTCTCTGCCATGTCATAGCATATAGTCGTATAATAATATGCGTAGTTAAAAAGTTTGTGAAATTTTGCTTCAATTTTCTTATTAAGGACAAGTTATATTGTTTCGAATATCTTTGAATTTTTAGAATCTCGAGAGAGAATCCATTATATCAAGTAGACTATCGTGCGTGCCCAATCTGAATTTATTCATTTCTACAAGAAGAAATATAAACTCTAAATCTACATTCTCACTACCAGTTGATGGCCGGATTACACCCTCAGAGGGACGTGGCCAAACAAAATTGAAGAAGAAGAAGAAGAAGAAGAAGAAAAAGTTTGTGATAAAATTTTTATAAAATAAAAACATTCTTTATTTAAAGAATGTATTAAGTTCAACATGTGAAAACTAGAAACATAAATTTCTATTACCATAAGTTAAAATATGTAAATTACAATGCATCAATCAGTTTAGAATAAATCGTTGGCTTAAGCGTCGTCTACGTAAGTCTTACGCCTTAAGTCTCCTTAAAATCTCATTGTAGACGACGCATTATGCTTCAAGCGTAACAGACTAAAATTTAACTTAATTTATTCAAAATAATTTGCAGAGACTGAATTCATTAAAGAATCATCGAGAAGAACATCCAGAAAACTAATTCAGTTAAACAGAAAGTGGTAAGTCTATTTTTAAAATTAAAGAAATGTTTCTATATTTTATAACAATTTTCATTTTTCAAGGATAAAGAAAGGTTGGCGATGGATGATAGACAATCTCTTAGAAAAATGGAGCGACAATGGGAAAAGAACAAAAGTGCTTATTGAAGGATAAAAAAATGAAATAGTAAATAAAGTAAGATTTTAATTCTTTTTCTATTTGCCAAGAAGTAATGTAGCTGGAAAGGTTAAAACATGTACCATTAAAGTGCACAAATACAATAAAAATTTTAATTGGTAAAAAAAATAATTGAACTATAAATTTTAGAAATGTAACTTTTTATTTGAAATAGAAAAGAAAACTTTCTACTATTTTTACAGTGGCAGCTCATGAGTCAGCACCAATCTTTTAAATCTGATGCGAAATTGCTTTCCTCAAAGTATAATAAGGGTATTAAATTATTATAGCTGGAAATGGAATCAATTAGTTGGGTTGAATCAATACTATACTTATCAAAAGTAAAATTGACGATAGTCTTAAAGTTTTTTTTATGGACAACTGTCATCGAATGCTGCTCACGATGACTAATTCCATTAATGACAATGTTTTGTTGGTGCAGTCAATTGAGGTAAAACATCGAATAATTCTTATATTTTATTCAATATATTTTTTCTTAATAAATTTTAACTTGAATGTTTTTATATTAACAGATCATTTTAGAAATCTTCAATTTGGATGCAGCATTGGAGTCCATGAAGTTAATTCTCATTAATAAATTAGATGAGGTAAGAAGAATTTTAAATAGTTACCTACAGATTGTAGCTTGTTTTTATTCTGATCTTTGTTTAACTTTCATTTCAATAAAATTATACTCGTAAAAAATACGTGTATAATTTAGTTCTTGAATTAATTATATCGATGCTTGTTTGCAAAACATTTGACTTTATTTATTGAACATTGAATTACTTATTCAATTTATTTTTAAATAAAACAACCAAATAATTAAAGTATACCGGCAATTAGAAAATAATTTCTAAATAGTCATATAGTTATAAATTTGATAAGCACAGTTAAATTTCACCAATCTGAAATAAAAGAAAATAAAATGATTTTTAAGTTCAATATTTTTTATTTGCAAATTTAGTTATTAAGTTTTATTCGTTAAACTTTAACAAATGAAACGATAGATATCTCTTTACTTTAATAATAACTTTAATAATAACTATGCATGTCTCAGTAAAACATAACCTTATTTATTGCACTCCAGTGCACAAAGCAAAATATTTCCGGATTCAATTCAAGTATTATGGTGAAAGATAATTTACTTTTCTCTAAAATAATTTGTTGGGAAAAATGGTATAAATATTTCTTTAAAATAATTTTAAGAATGGAGACGATAAAAAATTGCAAAGAAAATACATTTAAAAAGAGCGCGGTTTTCTTATTAAAAAAATCATCTGGTTAACTTAATTCATTGTTTTCGACTGTGAGACAAAAGATGGTTGCAATAAATTATAACAAAGAAAATATTTCTTGAATCAGTTCGTTTTATCTCAAGAAAAAGTAAAAAAGAATGAATGTAGATTTTTTATGGCCGTTTATTTTGAAAAAGTTTCGATTAATTGTTATTTTTTAGGTACGTAAGAGACGTGCAGGAGATAAAATACATCTTTTTTCCATCTCTATTAAATTTATCGATCTTTGTACAATTATTGAAAAAAATAAAAAGGTAATCATGTTAATCGAAATATTTTTTAGAAGTTTTATAAATGTTGTAAACTTATTTTTTTCTTTCATTTTTAGGGGTTTGACAGAACAATGGGTCGAAAACCGAACGTGACACAAGAGGAAATAATTAAAATTATTGAAAAATATATCGATCATTTCACAACCAACAATTTTCCACCGTTCAGCGACAAATTATGGACACAAATGAGTCAAGATCTCAATGGCAGGTGGTTACCTTGCACTGTGTATACCCATGTGAGAAGTAATAAACGAGGTGATCTTTCACAAGCTCGACGGAATCAACGTATTCTAACGTCTCCAAAATTAAATGCTGTTCTAATTGAAGATATCTCAGAATCCGACGAAGAAGAAGACTGTGATACAAATGTAGACGATGATTATACTCTCAAGGGTCAACACGATGAAGAAAAACTAGAAACATTTGATTTGTTAATTTCAAATGCAGAATGGACACTAATTAAACCAGATGATTCCATAGATAATCTTAACAAGAGATTGAGGAAGAAAACATGGGCAGCAGTCATAACAAGAGCGTTTTGGAATAGATATAATTTTAACTGTGCATTTCTAGCAAAGTGGTCTCGTGTTTGTCCTGATTTCGAACCTGAAAAAAACAAATATTTCTTAAAGTTTGTAGCCTATTGCAAAGATGATCAAAACTGCAAAAATATAATGATTGGTACAGCATATGAGAAACCCAATGACAAAGGATTAAGACTACTTATTAAAACTCGTGATACACGTGGAGAGTACCACAAAGAAGTAAAACGACCTCTTAATGGTGCTGAAAGGAAACAAGTAAGGTCAAAATTACAAAAACAGAGTGCTGCTAACTATCGAGAAGAATTATTGAAAGAGAATATGGAGTTTGGACAGGATATTCCATATTTTATTCAGGAAAATCATATTTACAGACAAGTTAAAATGGAGATGTACAAAGAAAAAGTAAATATGAAGCCTAATGAAAAATTGGATGTAATAAAAGCTCTTCAAAAGTTGGCTATTGATTCTCGATACATAAATAATATCCACAATGTAGGAAGTATCAGATTTTATGTTTGGTATTGCACTCAAGAACAATTACATGTTTTTAAAGAATACGTTCGAGTGCTGAAAGAAACATCACAAATCTCCATCGATGCCACAGGTCGAGTGATAAAAAAATTTGAAATTTTTCCAGGGAAAATAACCGGTCATATATTTTTATACACTGTAACCATTAACTTTGAGGGCAAAACAATTTGTGTTTATCAAATGGTATCAGAAATTCAAACTCAAGAATTCATTGAAGATTGGCTGAAATTCTGGATGCGACTTGGTGCTCCAGCTCCAGGTGAATCACTTTCTGATTACGAACGTGCGATACCAATGTCCTGTTGTTTAACTTTTAATAACATGAGCTTAAAAGATTATGTCGATACTTGTTTTTTATGGGCTACAGTTGAAAAAAAACGTAAACATCGTCCAGCAAAAACACTTATTCGAATCGACGTTGCTCATCTCATGGCTCTTGTATCCAAATGGAAATGCCTGACACATAAGGACCACCCATACATAAAGAATTTCTTCCTTCGTTGTGTTGCTTTGTTAGTGGACACTCAAAATGTGCAAGAATTTCAAAGAATTTTTTTTCTTATCTGTATCGTTGCATTGCAGCCTTATGAAGATACTGAGATTTCAACATCTAGTATTCAAATAACAGTTTTAGATGCTCGAAAGGAACTGGAGCAGTTTATCAGCGATCGAAAAATAAATATCGATGATCTTGAAGCTTCAATGACATGTTACCAGGAAATAAAAGGAGATACAATTCCATCCTTTGAAGAAGGTGAGAGTGGAACACTGACACATCAATGGATTAAAAAATTAATAACATTAGCAAAAACTTCTACTTTCAAAGGATCAGAGGTATTAGTAAATGCTTTTTATTTACCAGATTATATCAAAGAATTAGAGCGAATCGCAAAGGAATTCCCATTATGGACCGCTGCAGCGATTCCTGGTAACAAAAATCATGCTTCAACTGCCTATCAAGAGGGCTATTTTGCTCACATGCGAAGAAGAATTTTTGAATTTACAAATCTACTATGCTCAGCACCTCGATTTATAATTGAACATCTGGACAGTTTAAAAAATGGTAGTAATCTACTCGCTGCAAAATTAAAACATTTTACTCATCAACAGAAACAGTTTTCACCTCTACCTCAGCAAAAAGAAACTCTTGAAAATAATACAACAGATGAGACAAATAACTCAAAACTTTCACAAAAAAAAGCTCATGTAACAGATGATTCGGACGTACTAGCATATGAAAAATGGAAAGGACTTAAAAATGAACAAATTTTCATTGTAAATAATGAGAATTCTGATGAGGAACCTGCAGTAGTGCATAATTTCAAAGTAACAACGGAACAAGCTCCAATTCATGACATTTCAAGTCTTCCTTCTGAACTTCCTGATTATGAAGCACAGAAACCTTTTTTACCTCCTCAGCAAGAAGAAACTGTTAAAGATCATACAGATGGAAAGAGAATTCATAATACTTCAAGTCTTTTTTCTGAACTTCCTGATTATGAAGCACAGAAACCTTTTTCACCTCCTCAGCAAGAAGAGAGAGAAACTGTTAAAGATCATACAGATGGAAAGAGAATTCATAATACTTCAAGTCTTCTTTCTCAAATTCTTGATTATGAAGCACAGACAAATAATTTCGTTGATGATAATTTCAATTTAATAGTGAATGGAACTGTAAACCGGAAAGTAATCGAAGATAAAGTAACCAATTGTGAAGAAAATCCTTTTGATATTTCTATTAGTGATTTAGAAAAATATAAAAAATTAAATTTAGAAACATCAAAAACTAAATCACAATCGTATACTACATTTTGCAGACATTTAGGATACACAAGTACACCACTGACTGACCACACGTATGCTACTGTTTTGATATCAACTGATGAGGAGAAAGCATTAGAAAATAATCAAATAAAAACTACTGCTGAGATCGTTGAAGAGAGAAAGGAAGAAGAACCCGATAATCAAAAACATGATAATGATGACATACATTCTCTTGCATATCTAACAAGTGATGAATACAAACAAGAAATTCTCAAAAAGCAAGACAGACCAATAAAAAGAAGAGAAGAATATAAGGTAAAAGCTCAGAAAATTATTAAATCAAAAGGATTTTACTTTCAACCATTTCCTGAAATTAAATTATTAAATGAAAGAAAATCATCGCGAAAGAAGGGATTTATATTAATCAATGGATTAATTAGCAATGTAATAAAAATCAAATGTTCTCAATTCTCATGGAATTTCAATTTGGACGAACCTGAAAGACATCCACAACAGTATAATGAAATTAAAGTTTTTGTGAAAAATACTTGTGTCTTTGATGCCTTCTTTCATATCATACAATTCAGTGCACTAGACAATCCCCTCTATTATTCGTTTATTCAAAATTCAAAGAACAGTACTCTACAATTTATTACCAAAGTGATGAAGAAAGGACTTACCACACAAATTTTTTTTGAACGTTTGAAGATTCTTAATGAATTCTATCCAATCAAGAAAAGTAGTGCCTGGACGTCTCTGTCACCCTATGAAATAGACGCAGAGGATTTTATTATAAGTGCGTGGAATAATTTGTTCAGAAATGAGCCAAGTGGATTCAAAATTTATCACTGTAGCAATGTAAACTGCATTGGAAAAGCTAACGAGAAAATATCATTTTTATCTGTAAATGATAAAATCATAAAAAAAAATGGGTATCAAGACTTACAAAAAGCGGTTCTTTATTATCCTCAGATTTTTAATATAAAATGTACACAGCCTGGATGTGTGGGACTTATTACAGAAGAAAACAACTTGAACATTCACGTATTAATAGAATTAGATATGAGAGACTCTTCTAACATGGCAAACACAATGGAATATCGTTTAAATGATTTCCCTACTTCTCTAGAGTTGTGCAAAAAATATCGGTAAATCGAGTTTATCTGCGACTTTTATAAATTTTTATAATTAATATCTGAAAATGTTTGAATAGTTATTAAACTTCGAATTTCAGACTTGCCGGTATCATTCATTATTACTCTAAACATTTTACTGCCTACTGTTTGCGAACCTCAGGATTATGGTTATGCTGTGATGATTTGAAGGACAAGATTAATAGCGTTAAAGGAACTACGCTTGTAAAACCAAATGCTGTACTTTATGTTCTTGAATGAACAAATTACTTTCCAAAGGTATGAATAAATATAGAACATTACAGACTTCTAAAAACGTTATTTAAAGAAATGTTTTCAATCATTTAATAAATTTAAATAGAAAACAGAACAAGACATTAAAAAAAGAAATATTAAATTGATTTACATTTGATATATTTTTTCATTGAATTTAATTAAGACATCAATTTTTATTTTCACGATTTCTATATAAACTCTATATAAATCTGTAATATTTTTTCTTTTTTTCAATTTTTAGTTTAAAAGATTTTAGAAAACATTACAATTTTCTATATCCCAAGTAGCAGAGCTGATTTTATAAACGTTTTTTAAACGTTTATGAAACGTATCTAACGTTTTATAAACGTTTAAAAAATGTTTATAAAATTAGTTGTGTTACTTGGGATATATCAATTATTAAATATTTCGAATCAACCATTCTTTTCATTATTGAGATTTTTTAAATTTGTAGTTAAGCAATCGATAAAATTTGTTGATAATTTGTAGTAAAGCAATCGATAAAATCTGTTTTATTTATAATTTGATAAAGTAAATATAATTAAATAACTAAGTGATAACTATATATATATTCAGGATACTCAAGAAGCGGTAATTATGCTTATAAAATGTTCTGTTTGTTAATAATCATTTTTTAAAAATGTAATTTGTTATTGATGACGTTAGTAAGATCATAAAGAAAGCAATTGAAGTTTTAATACAGTCAATGTAGTGGTGGAGATATACATATATTAACACACAAAGTCAGTTAGCGGATGTTAAACGTCGTGGAAGGATTTCTAGCAAACTTGACCAAATTATAAAAACCTAAATATATTGGAAAAATTTTTTAAACTTTACATTGAGACATTATCATTATTAATACTTTAATAACTATTTTTCAGTGACGTGCATCATTACGCAAGAAATGGAACAGGTTTTACATGAAGCAAGCTCTTGTTTCTTGGACAATGCAACTGATAGCTGTTGCACAGTTCGTTGGAAGATTAAAACAATGTATTACATTATTTCCGTCTTTAGTTTGGCCATTTAAATATTTCTAGTCAGCTTTCAAGCAAATGGCTATAATTGTCTTTACTACTCTGCGAGGTGCAATACTTATTAAAAATAATTCTAATTTATAGCCCTGTCTAGACTGAAGGGTGATCTTACTTGTAGCTCATTCTAGTGAGTAATGTAAACGAGTAAAAATAGTTAGCTTTTAAAAACTGTTTGTTTTATAGGCTAGATACTAAAATTATTATCGGTTTTATTTAAGGTCAATGATACTAATATCACATAACACAAAAATTGTGCAGTGTAAACAGACGAAAATATAAGTCGGATAAGCCACAAGTAAAATCATCCTCCAGTCTAGACACGGATGAGCATATATACTACAGAGATATCATTTCCTTTTCTAATTGCAAAATGTTTTGTGTTCTTTTAATTTCGTTTCCATTAGAATTCTTTATTTTTTTATGTTAATAAATACATGAAATTTTAACTTATATATATGAAACAGTTTTTGGATTATTAAGTCATTTTATTTGTGCTTAATAAAATTATATCTATTCCAAAACGCTCTTGTTACAATTGCTGCCTATGTTCTCTTCCTCCATCTCCTTTTAAGATTATCTGTGAAATTATCTGGTTTAATTAGTGTCCATTCTGCACTTGAAAATAACAAATTAAATGTTTCTAGTTTTTCTTCATTGTGTTGACTTTTGGGAGTATAATCATTGTTCACATTTGTATCAGTCTCTTTCTTCGTCGGATTCTGAGATAGCTTCAATTAGAACACCATTTAATTTTAGAGACAAAAGGAAGTTAGGCCCTACGCACAATAGGAAAAATATTAAATATTAAATATTAAATTTATAGAACGAGAGAAAGAGAAAGGAACTCTTCTCTTCTCTTTTTCTCTTTCTATAAATTTAATATTTAATATTAAATATTAAATATTAAATTTATAGAAAAAAAAAGAGAAGAGTTCTTTTCTCTTTCTCTCGTTCTATAAATTTAATATTTAATATTTAATATTTTTCCTATTGTGCGTAGGGCCTTAGCATGTACATGATGTAGATCAGGGACGTCTCCTTCCGCTTCTAGGCCCTGTACTAATAATTATTAATAAATCAATAAAAATTGTTTTCCAAATAATTAAATATCTTGGAACTGATTTTCCAAATCATTTTGAATCTAAAAAAAAAAAAAAGAATCAGTTAATGTCTGCCAACTATATGCTTAAATAATTTTTATTAATTATTAATTATGTACTCTTTTCCAAATTATAAAAATGATTTTCTAAATTTCTCCAAATGATTTCCAAACGATTAGAAATACTTATGAAAAGAAAAAAAACAATTGTCTGCCAAATATATTGTGCTGTGGAAATGATAGCGCATTTTCTCGCCACTAAAAGGACGGGTCATTTTTCGGCGCGGTATTGCGATATATCGCACGCCACCATCATGTCTCGGAGAGCGATCCGCCCATCGCTTCGCCGCGCGCCTAGTATAAGATTACAGTGGGACGACTCTCGTCGCCGCGCGCTTCTACTCACGCAGATTGGCCGATATTCTTTATTTAATTTTTCGTTAATTAATGCGAATATCACAAAACAGTACAAGTCCTTCCTTCTTAATTTGAGCCAATCTACCTCCTTACTTCGTGTGGGCAAAAGTTTCCCTGACACCCTGTATATCTGCATTAAAAATTATTTTCACCTTTTTTATTATCTTTGTAACAAAAATATAAGCGTAAAAAGCAATATAAATTTGTAACATAAGTAGGGATTAAATAAATCTTAATTTTAATGTTGTGTAGTGGCTCGACGGAAAGCGTATGGTCTTACATAATGTACTATGCTATGAGATGCAGAGTTCGGATCCGAGTTTCCCGACAATTTTTATTTAT
>JALHBL010000464.1:0-20000 GCA_023638675.1 Camponotus pennsylvanicus | reverse complement strand
TTTAAGTGGGAACCCCTACTTTTTATTACTTATTCTTGTAGCTTATCTCGAGAGCTTTCCAAAACACTATAATAAAGTATTTCTTCATTCAGTACTTTTCGAGTTATGAGGCTTGAAATAATTTCTTAATTTTGTATAAACCATAAAATATCTAGTAAAATATTCATTTTTCGATTATCTTACCTTAATACTTTTATGTACAAAATAATGAGAGGAATCAATTGGTGTAAAGAAAACATACAGTTGTTTTTAAGAAAAAATATGGAATTGTTAATTGCAAATTACATATTTTTTTTTCCGTGTATGTCTCGCTAAAATTATTCAATACAAAACATCTAATCCCCGACACTTTGACTGATTGCGATTCGATATTATCGACTAATTTATTCAGTCAGTTGCTAGTGGATGTCTGATGAGGAGGGGTATATAAAAATATAGTCACTCTCTTATATAAGATAAAAAAAAGCGGCTACAACGACTATATATACATATATTTTTCAACTCACAGTTTAGTTTCCGACAGTTTTCGGCAGTGCTCTAAGGATTATATATTAATTTATATATTAATTTAAGTTAAGCTGTCGCGGTATAAGTATATAAGTGATTTTTGTTAATCTACATCACGAAAATAAAATCTTTCTATAAAATATGACGATCGATAATGAGTTTAAGAATATTAATAAAGATTCCAATTATAACTTGCAACATTCGAGCGAACATGAATACGTAGCAGCGTTCAAAAAGATGTTTGAAAGAAAATTATTTCCGAATGATTTCGATACCTGGCCTGTACAAAAACAATCTATTTGGATAAACAAGAATGTCGCCAAATTTTTTCCGAACACTCCGGAATCATTGCTGGATTTTATTCCGGGTTCTTTTCGCAAAGGAGATAATGGTCGATCGCAAGAAAAGAAACCCGAATGGTTGGATATGAATAAATATCGTCGAGGACAAAAATTTGTACGCGACCATTATGCTTCAATTTTAATCTCCAAACTACTAGGCATTATGCTCATTTATTCTTTCAACAATAACGTAAAAGCTCTTATCATAAATGGGCAGCGTCATACGCCATATCTGGGATTCAAAAGGTATCTCTTAATTTAATGCAATGAAAAATTAGTTTTGTATAATCCGAAAAAAAATATCTCTACAAAAATTATCATTGTTATTAGCAGTAAGTCAAGATTAAAATAATGGTGAAGAAAAACACATAATTATTATAAAACAAATAGATGAAGAATACAATTGACAAATCTTAATTATCTGTGATTCTAACCACGCAAATTATTCTTATTACAATATTCTTATATTAAAATTTACGATTAATCTACGCACAGAATACGCTATTGTAATTTTTACTAATGTTCACACTATAACCCGATTAATACTTGCATTCTTTTGGGTTTAATTTGCAAGGTATTTGTCGCTTGTACGGCGGCTTTTTACTTGGTACAATGGGGAGCCTTGGCTTAAAGGAACACAAGCCTACAACAACATGAAATTTACACGTACAGTGCATTTGTTGATGAGGGCAAAAGTGTGCGAGCTTGATAACGAGCAAATCGACAATGCATCCAAAATCGCAGAACTGTGGTGTCCGGATCACGAAATACTTGTAAAAGATTTTGCCGCGATATGTCCGTTTGAAAAATCTACACAACGACCTTATATCCTATTCGAAAAATTGCTACCTAGACTGAAAGATATAAATAACATGGATATGGCAGGTGTCCAATGCAGTTTCGTAGCTTTAATTTTACTTTGTCCGCAAAGTATCGGAGTACACGATGCAACTAATGAAGATCTAGAGGCTTTCTGTCACATGTGGAGATGTTACGGATATTGCCTCGGAATGGAAGACGAGTATGTAGGATATTCGTAAAATATTTCTGTTAATTTTACGTGTTCTATGATTTGTCGTTCTATACTATACAATTTATCAGGTACAATTTTTGCCGCGGTAGTCTCGAGGAAATAAAACAGCGTACGCGAGATCTTTATCAATATTGGATACTGCCTAATCTCAAAGATGTTACACCCGAATGGGAGCATATGACGAGATGTCTCATCGAACCCGTGAATTATTATCCATTGATATATATGCCTTATAAAGCGGCGATACTAATTTCTATGGATGCTTTAAATCTAAGTATGCCGAATTTATACAAATCGCTCAGTTACTCGGAGTGGATTGCTTATAAAGTCTGGACGTGAGTATTTTTATAGTAACACTTAATCTGTCGACGCAGTATTAATTATTTAGATTTTACCAGATTTTTTTTATATCACGCAATACATATCAGATTTTTTTATATTGCGCAATACATAGATCTCTCTCTCTTTCTTTCTCTCTCTCTAAAAATTTCTACCGTCTCAATAATTTCAGATTCACATTATGGTATGCTTTGCAATTCTCTATTATACGAGCAGTTTTTAATAAAGTGATATCTAAAATATTTGATATAGCGATGAATTTTGGTCCAGAGAAGCATATAGAACTTCAAGAAAAATCAAAGAAGCAATTATCAAATGTTGCTGTTTATAAATAGTTGTATAAATAATATAATAATAATAGTTATATAAATAATAGTTATATAAATAATAATAGTTATATAAAATAATAATAGTTATATAAATAGTTATAATAGTTATATAAATATATAATAGTTATATAAATAATAGTTATATAAATAGTTCATGTATCAAAAATATCCTAATTTAATTATACTTTGTTGAGTTATATGCAATGTATATCTCTCCGATAACACAAAATTTAAAACTCTTTTCTTTAAAAAATAACATGTTTACTTTCTAAATTAAAAGACATTAAAAATAACTTATAATAATGTATAAATAAAGTAAAATTTCAATTAATTTGTTTAGTTTGAAGCGCGGTTCGCGAAATATCTGTTTTTTGAAAATATTATTCTAAAAAGTAATGAAATATAATTTGTAATTAATTACATCTCTCTTATATGTAAGAGAGAAAAAAGAAAAATATAATAAATACATATATTTATACACAAAACGTGCTATTTATTCATTTCTGATGATATTATACATAATTAGTACGAGAAATGTGAAGGATGACAAGATCAAATAATTGTTTAATGTTGTCCTTGATATGAGATAAAAAAGATAGGAGAGTTGTGAAATGGAAACAAAGTAGAAAAAAATGAATAAAATTACCAATGTAATTAGAGGCTAAAGGTTTTCTACTTGCATGTTAACCCAACAATATGTACGAAACTCTGATCATTAATATCTTCTATCCAACTAATATCTAAATGTTTTCTAGATAGATTAAGAACTTTCTACATGTAAGAAACCGTAAAGATCATTAGAGATTAGAAAAAATTTTGGCTTTTTTTATGTTAAAACGATCGCATCTTTGTAATATAATTCTTATTTGAAGAAAATTGCAAAGATCACGGAAAACATTATAGGATGATACAATACTGGCAAAGATAACATGCTTGGCAATGCCGTAGAATGGGAGCACATGATAAGAAATCTCATAGAGTCAATTAATTTTGATTCTCTAATATATTGTAATATCTAATTAAATGATGAGATTAATCGCTACCAATACATCTTTAAATTTAAAAACGTATCATATTTATATATATCATACTCAGTATATATAGAATAAATAGCTTATAAAAGTTATATAAATGAAAAGTTATAAAAGTGAGTGGTATTATAATACAGATTAATTATCCAAATGCAATGCTAAAGTTTATTGATACATAGATATTCGTTCTATTCAATATACATTGTACGAATTGTATACGACTGTGACACGTTAAATGTAATCGAATAGAATGAATATTTGTGTACCAATGAATCTTGGCGTTGCTAATTTACATTTAAAAAACGAATATTCAATCTTTTTATTGGTTTGATGATTTCAGACATATACATAAAAGTTTTCGAATACAAAAATAGTTTTCAATAGAGTGAGACATGGAATAATTAACAAACTCATAAATTTTAACATGAAAATGTTAGTAGTATTTTACAAAAAAATCCAAAAAAACATTTAGCTAATTTCTCTATTAATATAATGAATAAAATATTTATCTACAAAGAATATATAATAGATATAAATTTATATTTTTACACATGTATTGTTGCTTAGGTTTTGATTAATAGACTGTTGATTTTATAGACATATACGTAACATAATAAATAACGATAGTAATGTAAGAGTATTATAATTTGATAAAGTAATCGGTTTTAATCGTCAATTTAAATAATTCAAACATATACATATATATATATATATATATATATATATATATATATATATATACATGACAATTCTCTGCTCTTTTAAATCTTACACCAAAACTTTTTTTCAAAACTTGATAATGAAAAATATATTATCGAATAAATAATTTTTTTCTTAAATAATTCTTAAAGATTTCTTATTGAGAAATTTGAGCAACAGCTGTATCAAATTGTCGTAAATTATGAGACAGACTAAAAGATGCAAATAACGCGTATATACATTCATTGAATCTATTGAATCCAAAAAATCGCAACTCACTCAGGAAAAGGGAAGGGATGAGTATATAACTACTAGTGGTCACCGTATCATTTCTACTTACATACAACATACGATACCAAAAGTTTGCGTGCGATATTGAAAAATTATTTTATTATACAATGACGAGCATTATATATAGTAATACATTGAAAATTTCGGCTACTCTCAATTGTGAAGATAAAACAACGATAGTTGAAGCAGACAGAAAAGAAAATTCGAACGGATATAATTTAGTGCAATTGTTAAAGAATACGTACGATAAAAGATTGTTTCATAATGACTTTGATACATGGACGATAGAAGAACAATACAACTGGGTAAACAAAAATCTTTCAAAATTCTATCCAAATGTGCCCGAGACTTTGTTGGGATATGTACCGGCTTCTTTTCGCCAACTTGATTTTGATCGATCGTCGTTGAAAGTGCCTGAATGGTTGGACTTGGATAAATATCGTAGAGGACAAAAATTTGTACGTGAGAATTACGCCCCAATTATCATTACTAAATTACTAGGCCTCATTCACGTGTATTCATTCAATGATGGCTTAAAACCAATTATTATAGGAAAACGTGGTTACACGCCATTTTTAGGATTCGAAAGGTGCTTTTCTGAAACATTATCTCTCTATAATAGCTATTAAAATATTATTTAAAATATTACTTAAAATGTACGAGAGGTCAACCACTATAGCAATCATTGTACATCTCATCAAAAATATATTGTAACAGTACAATAAATATAATTTTAGAATACATGTTTTAGAAAAATATGTATTGAAATAAGCAAGAAAAAAAGTAATATGCACTAGAAATACTTTTTAATTCTGCAGCAGTATTGGCAATATTGACAATAAAATAATAATAGGAATACCAACAATACAAAAACATTATTAATAATATAAAAGCAACACAATGGCAATGTTAGCAATAAAATGTATTGCCAAAAATGGTAATCATTGTACATTTTTTGTGTAGTGGTTGACTCCTTGACTCTGTGTATATATATATAGTACAAATAAATAAATAATTATTAAAATTTCCATATCAATATATTAAAATTCCCAGTATGCAACATAATTTTAATATATTGTACAAAATGTGAGTATTAGAAATCAATTTATATGTTCTCATGAATGCTTTGCGAAGATATCAATCGGTAATAAAAAGAATATTCAGTTGGTATAACGGAGAACCATGGGTTAAGGGGTCACAAGCCTACAAAGATATGCAAATTGCGCATAAAATGCATTTAATGATGAGAAGAAAATTATGTCAGATGGATAATGAGCAAATCGATGCTATGTCTAAAATCGCGGAGCCATGGTGCCCCGACCGTGAAATACTTCTCAAAGATTTTGCCATGGCTTGTCCATTTGAAAAACTTGGCCAACAGCCTTATATTATGATGAGCGAATCACCATATAGACCAAAGGGAATAAATAATATGGATCTGGCAATTGTACAAGGGGCTTTCGTTGGTATGTTTTTATTAAGGCCACAAGATATTGGAGTTCACAATGCGACCGATAAAGATATAGAGGCCTTCTGTCATATGTGGAGATGCTATGGATATTATCTCGGATTGGAAGACGAGTATGTAGTAACATTATAAAAAATACAAATATGATATTTTAGATAAATATTTTCTTCCATCAGCGATGATGTAGAACAAACTAAACAGGGTGTTTGATAAACATTGAGTCTATTTTCGAGCAGATAAAGTACAGTAAACTAAACAGAAAAGTTCTTTATTATTTTGCAATTTTTGTAATAATTATTGCAATATTAATTAAAAAGGATTGACGTATTAGTGCGCGTCTCACACGGCTAGACTAGGGGGTGCGCGCTCTAGACGTGTCAATGACGAGTACGCGTGACATTGATGTCTCGTATCGAACACCCTGTATATGTATATATATATATATATATATATATATATATATGTATGTATGTATATATATATATATATATAAATATATATATATATATAAAATATACATATAATTAAATTTATAAAATAAAATTAAAAAATTTAATACTTTACAACTTGAGAAAAAAATTAATTGCATAATTACTCAGGTACAACTTTTGCCGTGGTACTTTAAAAGAAATAAAACAACGCACTAGAGATTATTATCAATATTGGATAACGTCTAATTTAAAAAATATTACGTCCGAATGGGAGCACATGACAAGATGTATCATCGAACCAATGAATTTTTATCCTTTCATATATATGCCTTATAAAACAATGTTATTAATTGCTTCAGATTTATTAGATCTAAATATGTCGCATTTACGTGCATCTTTAAGTTTTTCAGAATGGATCGCTTATAAAGTATATAAGTAAGTAAAATTTTTTATACTAGCGCGCAGTTAAATTTTCAATATACAATAGCAATTTACGAATAAATTAATAGCAGGCGTAAGAGAGCTAGTGTGGTAGACAGGATGCAAGGAGTATATTTCCAAAAATTTATTTATTGTTGATTACATATATTTCGATTTTTATTTGGACCATCTTTGGCAAAAAGAAAAATGGTCCAAATAGAGACCGAAATATATTAATAATTAAATATAATAATAATTAAAATATTAAAATAATATAATAAAATTAAAATAAATATATAATTAAAATTAAATATAATAATAATTAAAAATAAATTAACTATTGGAAATATACTGCTTTGGAAATATACATGCGTTCTATCACACTGGTTCTCCTTCGCCCGCTATTAATTTATAAATTTTATGTACCAGAGTCTTTACAATTCTTATTTGATTTATGAATACTTATTATATTCGACTTTTACATAAGTTAGAGAGTATGTATTTTATATATATTACATATTTATATCTCTTCAATGATTGCAGATTTATATTGCAACACGCGTTGAAATTATCTATCGTAAGATTTTTTTTTAACAAATTTGTAATTCATACACTAAGTAAGGCGGCAAATTATAACTCGGAAAAGAAAGCAAAACTTCAAGAAAAATCAAAGAAACTGTTACACGGATCTATTACAGTATCTTAATATTTTAATAACTAATACTTTTTATAAATGGGAAATAATGAAATAAATAGGAAAACACTTTTGTTTTTCGATTGCTAATATTTCTTAAAACTTTAATAATAGTTTAATAATAGTTTAAATTGTAATATATAATTATAATAATTAATGTATAATTAATGTATAATTTTAATAATAGTTTTAATTGTAATGTATAATTTCAATATACATATGTATACTGCAAAAAAGATATCAAATATATAATGAAAATAAAAAATATAATTGTGTTGTGAAGAATTAAATCTTGTGAGAAATCAAATATGAATAAGATCTGGTAACTGGCATACTGTACTATATTTGGTGGGGATTATGTACTTACATTTCGTATATAAAAATGTTTCGATAAGGGTCCACATTTTTTTTGTGAGCGGATACAGCACAATAAAATAAACCGAAAATCTTGCACTATTTTTCAATTTTCGCAATAATTATTGAAATATTAATTAAAATAGCCTGGCGAATGATAATTACCAAATATTCTCTTATTCATATTTGATCTTTGACTTTTGCATATAATAACACATAATAATTTATTTCGCTGGACAATTCATTACCATACATTATTACAGAATCTATCTTTGATGAAGAGGATAGAGTAATCTGGAATTTTCTGAATAATTCGAATTATATTCGAGAGAAAAAAATTTCAAGTTCCAATTTTAAATTATTTCCGTAAAGAAATATCCTTTGAATCATTAGAATTTAACGATATATCTGAATAATTTAATTCTGAACTCAGATTAAATAATAAATTAAAGTTAGATTATATAAACGACAAATTGTCTAACTTTAAAATATTTGAAGGGATCAAATAAAAGCTAAAAAATTTCTATTTACAATCATTATCGCTGTTTATTTTTTTAAACATATCTTAGATAATAGGTCGACTAAAAAATTCAACCATTCGTAATATAATATATTACGAATTGTTTGATACTGAAACTTTAATGTTTTTATCGTATACTGAACAAGTCAATAAACAAAGTCAATGACAAATCATTCGAATCTTTTGTTCTAACCGTAAAGAAGAGAGTATCGTTAAAGGAGGAAAAATATTTACTTTAAACAAATAATATTTTTAATATTTTTATTGCTATAAGAAATTTTAAAAATATATTACTTACAGTAATTATTATAATTATAAGCAAAATATGATAAAAGGAGGTAAAGTGTGATCCTATGTGATAAGATAAGATAAGAAAAATTTAATGTTTATAAAGGAATGTAAACGAGTATATATGTATATAGTGTATAAGTATGTAAGTAGGTATGTAAGCGAGTATGCTGGTATGGAAGTAAATAGGTACGCGCGCGTATGTATATATATACAGGGTGTTGAAAAAAAAGGGTCACATATTTTGATAGCAGGTAGTATTGATCAAAACAAGAAGAAAAGGTCTAATTAACATGGGTCCTAAAACTAATATCTTCAAAGATACGAGCTATTTTGTTATTTGAGCTCTTTGTCATTTTCTTATTAGTCGTGTCAATAAAAACTCTTTTTTTTCAGTTTCTTCACTTCAGTTTTTTTATGGAAGATAAATGATTACATTTCATATTAAAATAAAAATTGTTTCTTTATCTCTCTTTGTTTATTTTTTATTTTTTAAGGCACCTAGAAAAAAGATATCCCCATTGTACCCCACTCTCCCCTACTCCTTTGTTCATTACATTCTAAAGATGACACGACTAATAAGAAAATGACAAAGAGCTCAAATACCAAAATAGCTTGTATCTTTGAAGATATTAGTCTTAGGACCCATGTTAATTAGACCTTTTCTTCTTGTTTTGATCAATACTACCTGCTATCAAAATATGTGACCCTTTTTTTCAACACCCTGTATATATATATATATATATATATATATATATATATATATATATATACAGGGTGTTGAAAAAAAAGGGTCACATATTTTGATAGCAGGTAGTATTGATCAAAACAATATATATATATATATATATATATATATATATATATATATATATATATATATATATATATATGTAAAAAAAGGTAAAAATGTAAAAGGTATAGAGATATAAAGGCAGAAAATGTAAAATAAAAAATAGCAATTTAGATTTACAATTAGATTTAAAAGGTATGGATGGATGAATGTTTAGAAATATTGTAACCAAGTCCCTTCTTGACAATAGGTGAAGAATAAAAAACTAACTAATAATAATATATACTAGTAATTATTAGTATAAAGTTTGAATCAACGCTCTTGAGGGAAAAGCGCAGTAAATTGAACCGAAAAATCCTTTACTCTTTTGCAATTTTCACAATAATTATCGAAATATTGATTTAAAAGGATTTAACGCGAATAAGCGTGTATTTTGAGCGGCTAGTTTGTAAGATATGTGTTTTATTTAACATTTTATTCAATTTCGCAATGCTCGCAGTATGATTATTAAAAGTTAAATTAAGAAATAACGCTCGCGCGAGCGATGCGAGTCTTCAGGTGTGTGGGGAGTGTTATATGACGATAAAAAAATTTGGCCACGTATACTCGACTCTTTTCATTGCCTCTTAACATTTAGCCTCTATCTCGCTTAGAGTGCACATCTCATTGTTTAGCCGTGTGAAACGTGCACTCATTCGCCAGGCTATTTTAATTAATATTTCAATAATTATTGCGAAAATTGAAAAATAGTGCAAGATTTTCGGTTTTATTTATTATGCTATATCCGCTCACAAAACAAATGTGGACCCTTCGAAACATTTTTATATACGAAATGTAAGTACATAATCCCCACCAAATATAATGCAGTATGCCAGTGTTACCAGATGACTGAAATAAATCAGTTAATTAAAACATCAGTTAATTAGCAAAAAAATATATGATTAGTGAATTCCGTGAAATATCCGCGATGAAGTAGATCACTTGTGGAAATGATATAATTCTCGATATATATTTCTCTCGATTGGTATTTTGATTATACGTATAGAATTGAACAGCATAATCTGTTTTTAGAGCATATGGCTTTTAAAGTGTGTGAAGCTCGTACGACAATCTACAAATTTAAAAAAAAATACTAAAAGTTCTGATAGCACTTTTCATAGTTCTACAGTTCCTGATAAAAATTAAAAAGAGTTCCGCTTTTTCTTAGATTAAAAAACCGAAATTGGAAAAATGTCATGCTAACTTCGCGAATCTAGCACGACACCTTCCCTCTAAAGTACCAAAAAAAGTTGAATATTATAATTTTTAGCAGGTCCCGATAGTTTTGTTCAAGTTCAGCCTATATATGCAATTTCAGATCGATTTCAATAATTAATAATTTTTAAATAATTTTTAATCGACCAGCACGACACTTAGTGACAACGTGTCGTGCTGATGATTTTCCATACTTTTTATGGCAGTTCTCGACAGTTCTATAAAAGTTCTCTCCTTTAGAAACATTTTTACGCAGAGTTCTGACCGATTACTATTTTTTAAACAATTTTTTACAAATACCTAGCACGGCACTCTTCCTCTAAAGTACTGAAACGCGTTAAAAATTATTATTTCTGACAGTTCTCGATAATTCTGCTATAGTTCAGCTTATATATGCAATTTCAAACCGATATTTCAATAATTAATAATTTTTATACAATTTTTAAGTTCGGAACTCTATGTAGAAATGTTTTTAAAGGAGAGAACATTTATAGAACTATCAAGAACTGCCGTTAAAAACTACGGAAAATCATCAGCATGAAACGTTTTCACTAAGTGTCGCGCTGGTCGATTAAAAATTGTTTAAAAATTATTAATTATTGAAATCGATTTGAAATTGCATACATAGACTGAACTTGAACAGAACGATCCGAAACTCCTGCTAAAAATAATAATATTCAACTCATTTCATTTTAGTACTTTAGAGGGGAAATGTCGTGCTAGATTCGCGAAGTTAGCATGACATTTTTTCGATTTCGATTTTTTAATATAAGGAATACGAAACTCTTTTTAATTTTTATTTTACAGGAACTGTAAAACTATGAAAAGTGCTATCAGAACTTTCAATATTTTTTTGAAATTTGCAAATTGTCGTGTCAGCTTCACAGACACGCTTTTAAGGAAAAATTAGACGAATATATAAGCTACGTCAAAAGTAAATAAATCCAATACATTTTTTTCTAAATTCATGAATTTTTTGATATTTTAGCCTTTTAAAATATAAAGTTAATAATTAATTCATGAGATAAAGTAAAAACTTTTTATTTCTGTAGAATATAATTTAATCTCAAGTATACTCGTAAATATTATCTCATGTCGAAATAGTTTTGTAATGAATATATCACGAAAATTTTATAGTTTTGTAATGAATATATCACGAAAATTTTATAGTGATTGTACACAAAAATTCATGAAAATAAAAATGTTAATTCTATAAGACAAAAATCTTTATTTTAATTCATACAAATTATATTTTAAAATAACTTTGCGCAATATCAAATTCATGAACCTCAAAAGATCAGAGGAAAAAATTAACATTTATTAACTTTGATTAAGCTGACGTATCTGATCCATCCCCTATCCTCACCAAGCTAAAATAACTTAATAACTTTCGAATGAAGTGAATCCAAGATTTCCAGTAGTATCAATATAAAATGACCGAGGGGTAAACCGCTGAGAGCATTGCGGTGTACAGATTTGAGGCATTAGTGGGCATTGCTTGGGCATTACTTGGGCATTATTAGGTTTTATTGAAGTATTAATGCGTATTATGGACGTTATTAAAGTATTATTAAGTCTTTTCTTACAAATAATAATTTTAAATTTATTAAAATTTAAATTATTAAACTTTAAAAATTTAGCAGTAATGCCCAGGAATTGGGCATTAGTAGGCATTAGTGTACATAATTTTGATCAGCAGTTTACTCCTCGAAAATGACGAAAAATTAGATGCTTATTTATGGTAGGATTGTGATATAAAAGAAGTCAAGTGATGTGTAAGTGAATCAACAAACGAAGTGAATTTTAAAGTTGCTCTCATTAAAAAATAATAAATGAAAGTAATTTAATCGACCACACCGGCAATTTATTGATGGAAAATGTATCACAACGTTTCGACCATGGGTTTTGGTCCTTATCAAGTGAACTAAAATTATTACATATAATATAAACAATAAATAAATTACAATAAAATGTGACCAAAAAATGGAGAAAAAAGAAAAAATTATATACATACATTATGTTAGAGGTAACTAATACGTGGTGAGAAATAAAGAAATCACTGTGTCAAGTCATGTCAACCTCTCAATCAAACACAAAGAGAAAGACTAAACCACCTTTATTAGTCTATCATAAATATCGTTTAAACTTTCAGTGTCCTTTTGTAAGTTAACAGTGTTGTCAAACTTTTTGATGAAAAACATTTCAGCAATTTCTCTCTTTCTCACATGTCTCTCATTATGCAGAATAACCGGTGTTGACCAATCGAAGTCATGATTAAGTTCCAATTTATGTTTGCTAACCACAGAAAGATTGCTTTCGTGCAGTTTAATGTTGTTGCAATGTTCTTTGATACGAGTGCCTAAATGTCTTTTTGTTTGGCCGATATATGACATATTACAATTTTTACAGTTTAACTTGTAAACAACTTCAGTCCTGTTATTAATAGGCAATCTATCTTTTCCACGTTTAATTAATACATTCAGTTTATTAGGTACATTATAGACAACCTTAAGACCAACATTTTTTAAAAGGCGACTAATCTCATCACTCAAGCCCTCCACAAACGGTAACGAAATGTAAAATGGTGTAGTAGCATTATCACATTCCATATTCATATTTACATTGTCGCGATGTTTTAAAAATTCTAGTCTTTCTTTAACGTAACGGTTAGTAATTTGAGTTGGAAAACAATTGTTGGAAAGAATCTGTTTAATAATATCGATGTTCTTAAAATGAAATCGAACGTCGGAAGTTTGACAACACTGTTAACTTACAAAAGGACACTGAAAGTTTAAACGATATTTATGATAGACTAATAAAGGTGGTTTCGTCTTTCTCTTTGTGTTTGATTGAGAGGTTGACATGACTTGACACAGTGATTTCTTTATTTCTCACCACGTATTAGTTACCTAAGATAATGTATGTATATAATTTTTTCTTTTTTCTCCATTTTTTGGTCACATTTCATTGTAATTTATTTATTGTTTATATTATATGTAATAATTTTATTTCACTTGATAAGAACCAAAACCCATGGTCGAAACGTTGTGATACATATTCCATCAATAAATTGCCGGTGTGGTCGATTAAATTACTTTCATTTATTTTATCTACTGGCGACGTTCAAGAATTTATCATTAAAAAATAATATTCAGACGTAATTTTACCAAAGGAAAAAGTTGTTTCTTTTGGCACGAACTATCACGCTGTGCATTCCGCATCCGCGAATCCTGGTACACCCTGTATAATATCTTCTCTGTGCAATTGAATATATACAATACGATTCTTTTTAAATTTTAATTATTTCGTGTACTACACTGAAATTATTTTGTATCAGAACAGGTTGTAGCTTGTCCGGACAATTCTCATCAACCTTCGAATTATTATAGGAAAATAAAAGATGAATCGCATTCAGTGGATAGAACAGACGCAAACAAAAAATGTGAACAATAATAAAACGGATTGCGTAAAATTTAAAGATATTGAAAATATTACGAATGAAACTACACCAAGCTTAGCAAATCAAAGAAATAATGTCGATAGTTATATAAATGATGAAATTGAAAATAATTATTATGAAGCTGCAGAAGGGAAGAACGCCGTTAAGTACGTCGAACATTTCGTAAAAAATATGAAACATATCGTTGATCAGAATCCTGCAAAACCGAAAAATTATGATGAATGGACGAACGAGGAACGATACAAACATATAACGGAAAACATAAAAATCTATGTTCCAAATCTACCAGATTCTTTATTATTTTTCATATCAGCAGCGTTGTATCGTGGAGATTGCGGTCGAAGTTCAACAGACAGACCGCTTTGGTTGGACATGGACGAATTCCGGAGAGGACAAAAATTTGCACGACAACACATTTTCTCTATCATCTTTTCCAATGTGTTGTCGCTTTTCGAGCTATTCGCTTTTACGGACGGTCTTAAACCAATGATTTTCAATCAACAATCTCATACGCCACTCTTAGCTTTTAACAGGTAAGATAATTTGATGAAAAAATCTTTTCATAACAAGATCAATACGAGTATTATTCATGAATGAAATGACTTGCAAGAGCAAAGATCATTTTATAAATGCAAATTATATTCATAAAGATTAGTAAAGATCACAATATCTACGTATTGAAAATAATATCTGCGATGCAAATAATTTACTTCTATGTAAGAAACAAAGCTTCCGCGATTTTTGTTATGCATTTTATACAAATAAACAGTTGCGCAAATTAAAATTAAATTAAATTTTATATAAACAATTTTTCTCGTTTCTCAAAACTCTAATCAAGATCCGATATAATTTTAACGACACATTACGTATACATATTTTGCGCAAATAACACATAGAAAAAATTTACTTGATTTGATGTTATTAACTTATAGTCATATTAAATCACTCGAATATTATCTTGACATTTGCAATTTCGATCTTGGTTAATCTGTTATTAATTGATCAAGTTGAATAGTTATTTCTCGCAAATTATTTGAATTGCAAATATTATTTTTTTAGTAAGATATTTATGAACGCAAATATTTTCAAAGTATTTAATAACGTCGAGATTCAATTTTCGTTGACGTTGCTTTAAAAGTGATTATAAATGATTCATATAACTGGCTATCTACATCGATTTAATTTAAGAAATATGATATTATATATATATATCATATTTTATAAATATGATGTCGCTCTTGTTAATATATGTTAGATTTTTTATTATATTTTAATAAATGTCAAATTTTTTATAATTTTATAATTTTTTTCTCGCAACATGTTTTCTAGACACGCGTGCATTGACAAGATTTGCTCAATTTCGATGATATGACAACAATTTAAATCAGATTTAAATTAAATTTTTATTTCATATTTGTCTGAACGTAAATTTTGATTAAATTTTCATATACTGAAGATATTTATCTACGGTTCGTCGTGTAAAAAGTTGGATGATGGAAGATTTTTGGAACGAAAACACGCAAGCTCACAAACACATCCAAATTGTGCGTAAAATGCATCGCGCCGTACGATTGAAACTCTGCGAATACGAGTATGAAGAAATCGATGCGGCTACGAGGATTCCGAATCCGTGGTGCCCGGATAGGAAAATAATCCTCGACGACTTTTCTTCCTGCCCCTATGCGAATGTAGAAAACGGCTGTTTTCATCTGATAATCAGACCTAAAGGATTGAATCAAGCTGATATGAGTGCCACGCAGTTCGCTTTTATGGGAATGATCCTGCTCTACTCGCACAAATTTGGCATTCACGCCACTGATGAGGATATGATGGCCTTTTGCCACGTATGGAGAAATGTAGGATACGCTCTTGGTATTCAGGACGAGTGAGTACCATATACCGATGACTCAATTATTCGACATCTCGCCATTTCGTCCTTCTCACGCCGTCAATAGTAGCGGAAAATCTTTAAAATTCTCTCATTTCCGCTTTTCGCTTTCATTTTCGTACCTCGAAATAAATTTATACATTACGATTTTTACATTTTTCAAAATTTTATTTTATTCTATGCGTATTTCCGTTTCTATTTCTTAAGTTTTATTTATTTATTTATTATTATTGTATCCTATATCACAGTTTCTTCGTCATTTTTAAATATTTTTTCATTCTTTTCCTTCATCGTCCTTCTTTCTAAATTCTTATATTCGACGGGAATAAATTTGTATTGTAGGTACAATTTTTGTCGCGGTAGTCTACAAGAGATTAAGACGAGAGCGCGAGACTTTACCCAAGTTTGGGTGAAACCGTATTTGCGGCAAATATTGCCCGAATGGGAGCACATGTTGAGATGCGTCATATACGATGATAATATGTTCAAGTTCTCGATATTATTCGTCGCCGATTTATTGGACATCGATATGCCACATATGCGAAGTACGCTAACTTTTTTTCAACGATTGCAATTTATGTTATATCGGTGAGTATAAAATGTATAACGCGCTGTGTCGGCCGGATAATCAAAATGTAATTATTCAAAATGTATTTAATATAACTTTTAAAAAATTTTATTTTAAAAAACTAATAATAATAATAATATTATTGTTTTAGTATAATTATTTTTTATATAATTTTAGTTTTATACTTTGTTATGCCATGCGACTACGATTTGTACGAGAGTATATGAATAAAAAAACTCTTGAAATTCTCGATAAACCAATCAAAATTAGTTCGAAAAGATATGAAAAGTTAAAAACGATATCTGCCCAAATGGTACCGGATCTTGATTCTTAAGTAAGAAGAATAAAGGTAAAGTCAAAGGCGAATTAATTCGAAATAACGGGAGCAGTTTTTCCCTTATTATTTCGCGTGCAAACCCACACAGCACATGATATCATTCGAATATTCTATATTCATACTGTAAATACACGTTACAGATGTAATATACTGAGAATAATCCCATAACATCTCTTGTTGTATATTACTTTTCATATATTCTCAGAATATACTTTGAATATCTCGTATTAGTATATTCTTTCTCGTATATTTTCAGGATACTCTATAATATTGCATGTGTTTCTTCATTTTGCCGCTACGCGCGCCACCAAACTCGTACTTAATTTTTGGTGAAATGGACATAAAGAACTGGTACTAACATGAATTCCAAAGTTTCTTCTTTTTTCCTTTTAGTCGGTTTAATTAATAATAAACTGACTTAATTTAAAGTAATTTGTTTAATAATCTGGATTCCTTGTTGGAATTCAGAATATTAAACAGATTATTTGAAATTAAAATGAGAAGTAATCCATTTACTGCATTTATTAATATTACCGAGTGTACTTACATAATTGTACATAGATTATCTAGATCAATATTTCCATAAGAATCATTTAACACTAATAGGTGTTTTCAAACGTTTTATATTCATCTATTAGAAATAACCTTTTTGTCTGAAGCTTTATTTATATAGTAAATAATTTTACATTTTTATTTATTTTTTACATGAAGAATCTATTTTTTATTCTATATATAGTCCAACTGTCTTCTATATTCATATATAATTTATTAATGTAAAATTATGCTTAAAATATTCTAAAAATATACTCATAATATACCAAGAAATATTCTGAGTATATACTGAGTAGGTTTCTAAGGCAGACATAGGAACATCCTCCATACATTCTTAAAATATCATAGTACGTATATCGAATATTAGTGGGATATACACAATCTACGTTTGCGATATACTGAGTACATACTTAGGATCTATCTGTGCTGTGTATGGGAAAATATATTATTATAATATCTTTTTCATAAATATACAATGCAATGATGTAAGCAATATATAATATATTAAAATGTATATAATAAATTATAATATCGTATATCATTATTTATGTTAAGAGAGGGATAAGGTAATAAAGCTTAGAGGATAAGGGATAAAGCTATTTAACTCGTTGGTCGATTTGTAGTCTATTTAGGTTATTCAGGTGATGGATATATTGTGTGATATTGATTGTGATATAGATAAAATGAAATAAAGATCAACCAAAACAAATAGGAAAAAAATATTTTACGATATATTTTTTTATTTGAATGTCCAGAACCGTTTCCTCCAGATTTCTCACTGCTTTTACAGTTTGTACATATACGTCGCAAAAAAAGGATCGATTGAATTCGAGCTAATTAAGGAAACGATAGATCGATTCGATCGCCCGCAAACTCGCAGACTTACGAACGTCTCGTAATGTTCACATCGAAATATCTATCTTTTCGGAGGATATAAAAAATAATAAGAATAAAGAAAATAATAATAATAATCTCTTGTACACAGTAAACGTGTCAAAACAAACGTATTTATTATTTCTAATATTCTTTCTATATTTATGTTAATCCTTTCCTCGCGTGTCACGTTCTGTCTGTGCGCAAGAGCCGAATGATTCGTACTTACGCGCGAAGATGCGTGGGCTTGGAATCCTTGGAATGTCGTTCGCGCTTATCGTTCGATGTTCGGTTTGCCTCTCGATTGGTCTCCTCGCACACAAAATCCATAATCGTATATCGCATATCGCAATGTCCGTGGAATACTCGCGTTTACGCGTCACTCGGGCGCGTTACTAACCACCCCTTGCGAGGGCAAGGGCTTACGTGGCCGCGAGACGGTCAACACCGGATAAAAAAAAGAGGAAAAAAAGATACGTCAATCTAACCAACGTATTCGCGCACGTTTCACTCACAACAAGGCGTACGTGCACAACAATATCAGGTGATAATGACGTGATAAAGTGACGGATAACGTGCCGATTTATTTACCGCGATGCCTCCGAGTCGTCTGGACACTGTTTACAGAAGCATATTGCTCACGAAGTTCTTCGCGAAAGGCTGGGGCAACCCCCAAAATCTAAAAAAGTGACTAACCTGATTTAACCTAACTTTTCGTCACTTGTCGAGTACTTCACGTTCCTTGAAACGAATGGAGTATCTTTATGTAAATATGCTTTAAATCATTCTTTGATAATGATGCAATAATAAATAGATACATGACAATGTATTTTGGAAGAGATTGCTTACTTTACGCACAATAAAATTTATAGTAAATTTATAGAAAATCATCAGCACGAAACATTTTCACTAAGTGTCGCGCTGGTCGATTAAAAATTGTTTAAAAATTATAAATTATTGAATATTTGAAATTGCATATATAAGCTGAACTTGAACAGAACTATCCGGAACTCCTGCTAAAAATAATAATATTCAACGCATTTTAGTAGTAGAAGTGTCGTGCTAGATTTGCGAAGTTAGCATGACATTTTTTCAATTTCGATTTTTTAATATAAGGGATACGAAACTCTTTTTAATTTTTATTTTACAGGAACTGTAGAACTATGAAAAGTGCTATCGGAATTTTCAATATTTTTTTGAAATTTGCAAATTGTCGTGTCAGCTTCATAGATACGCTTTTAAGGAAAAATTAGACGAATATATAAGCTACGTCAAAAGTAAATAAATCCAATACATTTTTTTCTAAATTCATGAATTTTTTGATATTTTAGCCTTTTAAAATATAATGTTAATAATTAATTTATGAGATAAAGTAAAAACTTTTTATTTCTGTAGAATATAATTTAATCTCAAGTATACTCGTAAATATTATCTCATGTCGAAATAGTTTTGTAACCCAGACAACAAAAATACGTCCAAAGTACGTCTTTGGGACATCATGCCAGTTATCCCGCGATCGTAACAGGATCG